>JAODKC010000038.1:21456740-21489331 GCA_026777985.1 Mormyrops attenuatus
GGGTGCCTCCTGGTTTATTGGGCAATGTTTGGGCCACCTGGTTTTGGGTTATCCCCCGGCACCCCCTGCAATCTTTAACCCTTCCCCCCCCCCCCCCCCCCGTGTCTCTCCCTGGCCACAGCCACCAGTTCCACCAAGCTGGAAGACCTGAGCTACCTCGATGAACAGCGTAATGCGCCTCTGCGGGCCTCCATGCGCCTACCCAGCTCTGGCTCAGGAGGAAAGACTCTGCAGGACTCCAAGGGTAGGGCTGCGCTCTCAGTCCTTTCATATTTTACTTCATGTGGAAGACTTTGGAATAGGTGACAGCGCAGCTGCCTTGCCAGTGATACCGGTTCTGCATTTCCTAGCTCGGTTCCTGCCCTACAAGCCAGCGGACATCATGCTGAAGCCGCTGCTCTTCGAGGTGCCCAGCATCACATCAGACTCTGTGTTTGTGGGCCGCGACTGGGTCTTCCAGCAGCTAGAACAGACCCTTGGGAGCCAGGCCTCAGGCGAGGGCCGCGGAGCCGTGCTTGTGGCTGGGGCTGGGGCTGGCAAGACTGCCATAGTCTCCCGTCTGGTGGCCCTCAGCTGCCATGGAGGGCGCATGCGTCAAATTGCCTCCAGCAGCCCAGGAGCTCCCCCTAGAGGTAAGGGCAGGACATGACTTCTCTGTCGACCAAGTTCTTCACGAGTAAACTAATGTGCATCTTTGAAATACAGAGGAAAGTGAATTAGTCAGCTTGCCAGGTCTTGGTTGCTCTGTCAGGGTGCCTGGTCCACAAAGACAGTGTTTACTCATTGGTCTCCATACCTGTTCTTGCTCTACAGGTGGCAACAGCAGTTCAGAATTACCACTCAACCAGGCCACTTCTCCTTCAAGCACTCCGGGTACCCTGCGGGATGGCAACTGTCCTGGGACACCTGAGCTCCAGAAGTCCAGGGAGGAGACCATCAAACGGCTGGCCTCTAAGGTAGGCCACTCCTACTCTCAGATGGGCAGCATCTTCATTCCGCTGATTGACTGAAACGGTCGCATGTTACTTTGCCTCGGTCGCGATTGGCCATGTGAGCCTCTCACGGCAACTCAAGCTCATATTTTCAGTCTGCCTGCAATTCAGGGAAACACAAACCTAGTATGGAACAAACATTTTGCAATGGAAGAAAATGTGTCGTGAGTTAATGAGTTACCTGTCTGTTGTATTAATTAAGGTCAGTCTGTGACTGATATTTACTGGAGTAGCCGGGTCTGATCTTCTCCAGCTGCAGGGATGTGTTTTCTCGGCTTATAAAGAGACATTAAAGGATTTTCCGGAAGAGCGAATGCTAATTGACAATCACGTGGCTTTGGTGGGAGCCCCCCAGATGCGTAATGAAGCATTCCCTAGTCGTCCGTGCTGTGACCATCGCTTGCCTTCTCTCCTCTCACTCTTATCCAGTCACTGCTCACGCCAGTGGGGTTGGATTTACATGTTGCCAGAGATTCATCTTTTTCCATGACTCATATATCTTTTGAGTCTCTCCCAGCCAATGGTGTGACCCGCTGGGTTTTGTCTCTACTAACACCACCGCCCCAGTATCCAAAATGGCATTTCCACCAGCCTGCCGGGGCACTGTGTCTGCTGGATGGCCACTCCTCCCGCTAACTGCAGCATGGTGCCGTGTCACTGAGGCGTCAGTAAGCAGGAGACGCAGGCTGCCTGAGGCCTTTTTTGTTAGGTACTGCTTAGCGCCTACAGCCTTTTAACAACTCGCTCGTGAAATTCAAATTACTTCAGGGCTCCCCTAATTATTTCCATGGCCAAAACGGAACGTGTGAGACCTTCCAGCATAGTTTCTGCTTCTAATGAACTGTCTTGACATTTGTTCAAAGGGATATCGGACAGCTTCCGTTACTCAGCAGGTCTCGAATGGAAGGGCGATTTTGTTGGCCCGAGAGCGTGCCGTTGTGTAACAAATCACTTGGCCAGTTCGGTGTGACTCTGCAAAGTTAGGAAGATTTATCGGACAATCTGCCCAATTGATATGCGACCCAGTTGCCAAGGAGACCACCCAGCTGGAAGGTTTGGGTGACCTCGA
The DNA here is from genome assembly GCA_026777985.1 of Mormyrops attenuatus. NCBI lineage: Eukaryota > Metazoa > Chordata > Actinopteri > Osteoglossiformes > Mormyridae > Mormyrops > Mormyrops attenuatus. The sequence continues at coordinate 21,458,802 of JAODKC010000038.1, forward strand.
GTAAACAGTGCAAAACCAGAGCCCCAAATACTGAACCCAACCCCCCCGCTGCATTCAAAAATCCTGTGTCTGGGGGCTTGTATTTAAAGCTGTAATCCTCCTTCAGCATGTGATACCCAGATTACAGGCCGCTTTTGATTGTAATGAAATTCTATTTTTGGTGTGTTTCAGCTTTTTAGTAAATAACATAAGCAAAGTGCAGACAGTGATTTTTAACCACGACATCACCACATGGCTACTATGCTCAAGAGATGAGACAACGGAGATGTTCACCAGATCATCGACTCATTATATAGCCAAAAGTGGTCAGCCCATTGCTGCTGTAATTGCCTCTTCTGGGGGGGCTTTCCATTAGATGTTGGAACATTGTTGAGTTGGATTTGCAGCCATTCGTGTTGGGTATTGATGTTGAGCGGTCAGTTACCTTTCTGTGAGTTTGTGTGGCTGATCATACTGCACCTGAACTATCTTCTTGACAGTTTGATCTTCACAATCACCACGGCAGCTTCAGCAGGGCAGAAATGTGGCTAAATGTCCTTTGATGGTACCGAGTGGAAACTCACTAACCTCTTCTGTACAACCGCCACCCATTCTGCTGGTAATGTTTGTTACATGACATTGTGTGACAGTGTGTTTAATTATACGCCTGTGTCAGCAATGGGTGTGGCTTAATTAGGCAATTCCTCTAATTGATATGGGTGTCTACATACTTTTTGGTCTTATATTCATCAATACTTGGTACAATTAGTGCACCATTATCTGGTTAATTCTTATTAGGTGACTTGTTATTGATGTCATCACCTTGTGACTACATAGACTGCTTAGACATTCCTCTGGAACTTTCTGTCTATTGCCCAGGTCATTACAGTATACTAATTCTTCATACTAAACAGCACTAGTATATAGTTTAAACATTAATGAAAATAACAGGGTCAAACCCATACACATAATAATAGTAGTAGTAGTTCTGCGTTTTTGGTAAAGTAGTGCTTCGAGTAATAGTTAATATTCCTCGTATGTTTATGTTCGCTGAACGTGTGGAAGCTGTCCCCCCCCCGGATATACAGACGGGGCATTCCTGTCCATTTGAATCTCATCTCTGCTGTCCTGATTGTTCGATCTCACTGAGTTTTCGTCTCACACCTACTTAAGTTGCTAAAAGACAGATGGTTAATTATTTCATTGTTTTCTATTCCCCACTGTCAAGTGAATCACTGGGTTTGTTATGTAAGCGCTGGCAAGGCAAGAGTTTAAAATGCTCTCAGTCAAAGCCGTGAAAGAATCTAAAAAGTGTAGTATCGCCTCTGACCCTCCATTAGACTAGGAAGGGGGTCACGCATGCAAGTAAATACTAGATAGTTTTTATATAACATTTGTGTTTCATTATTCTTTTTACCACTGATCATTCTTTTTAGCAATATGTCCCAGAATCCTCTTGGAACTAGCGGTTAATCACCAAATGTGCCACCCTTTTACTTAATGATTCAGGGAACCGTTCTTTAGCACTTGGCCAAGACTATGGTTTTAATAAGGCCCATATTAGACATTGTGCGCCCAGGGAGCGGTGCTTGGGGGCGGTACCTTGCTCAGGCTACCTCAGTGGTGCCTTGCTGGTTGGGGATTCGAACCAGCAATCTTTCATTTACAAGTGCGCTTCCCTAACCATTACGACACTACTGCCCATGGTTTCTTTTTTTAAAACTGGACACTGTCCTGCACTCTTTCTTGCGTGACCCTGTGTGCTGCTGCTGGCTAGCCTCTTGTAAGCTGATGGTTTAGACCAGTGTTTCCCAGTCTGGTCCTTGAGGACCCACAGACAGTCCACGTTTTTACTTCCTCCCAGCTCCCAGTAGGACCGGCTGTTGGTACCTGAGGACTGGATTAGGAAAAACTGGTTTAGACGACTGACACTTTTCTCTTGGCTGCAGGTTTCGTCACTATGCTTTTCCACACCTGAGGATCCCAAACATTGGATGCGCATTAACTGAATGTTTAAGCATAAACACTTCTTATTTTTGCTTAAAATTTCTCCAAAACAATTGTGTATCCTGCAATCCCCTGCCAGCTTTTTGGTGGTCCCTGAATTGGGGAATTGTAACCAAGGGGTAAGATTGGCCCATGTTAGTTTCCTGCAGTCTATAACGTTGGCAGGGGTCACATTTCTGCTCTGTTCCGTTTCCACCTTTGCCCTGTGGTTGTTTCTTTAGAGGTTGTGTCCAGGAACATTGCCGTCCTCTGCTAGGAAACCCTGGGTAGGATGTCTCTCAGCTGTCACTTGTTTCAGGGGGCCTCCTGGCGGACACCATGGCCGTCTTGTCCTCTTTGTACACTGACCTGTACTTGTGGTTTGGGACTAATTACTGCTGATGGGACCAAAGAGGTTTTGAAGTCCAAAGCAGATGGGATTACTGTGTGCTGTCAGTCACTGCAGGGTGTTATCTAGTGGGACCCGATAAAGGAACAACTGTACATTGGAATAAACTATTCAGCCACTGGAAAAATCCACTGGAATTTTAAAGTGCCATTTCTCCCACTGGAGGTAATGAAGTTCCTCTCTGTACTTCTGTAGTGTCGTTGTCCCCAGATCTGGATCTGACTCTCCCTCCATTCCCATCCCCCCATCCCTTTATTTTGCTCCATTCCTGTCTTCCTGTCTCCTTGCTCTAGTCTCACCCTTGCAATCTTCCCTCCTCTGGTTATATACTAGTTATACATCATTGTGTAGAAGGTTCCAGATCCTGCCTGTGGTGAGTCACCTGCTTTTGAGTTATTTGAGTGTTTTCCACCAGTCCGTGGGCCCTCCCATGAGGGAGAATGCTCCGTTTTGGGCCTCGGTTCTGTGCGGCGAAGAGGGGGTCCCGGGGGTTGAAGGGTTAAAATCCCAGGAGTGTGGTCCTCAAACAAACCAAGCAGCCTGTAGGTTTAACAGCATGCCCGTTTTGGCACATTTGTCCAAAGAAGCAATGTCTACGAGCAAAGCACTTGCCATCTGTACCACGAGAGTCCAGACTCTAAAAATAAACTCTGTTTTCGCTCTTTGAGTTTCCATTTTTTCATTTGGGTTGATTAAAGCTTTGCTGTGTATCTGGGGAAGAGTAAATCTTCTACAAAAAATGACCCTTCTCACCAGGTGGTGGCGTACCACTACTGCCAGGCGGACAACACCTACACCTGCCTGGTGCCGGAATTCGTGCACAGTGTCGCCGCCCTGCTGTGCCGGGCGCCCCAGCTCAGCGCATACAGGGAGCTGCTGCTGAAGGAGCCCCACCTGCAGAGCATGCTGAGCCTCCGCTCCTGCGTGCAGGACCCCTCAGCGGCCTTCCGCCGGGGCGTGCTGGAGCCCCTGGTCAGCCTCCGCGAGGGTGAGCCTCCGCCTCGCTGTCACTGGCCGCATCATCTGTCCGCCTTTAGCCACGCCTCTTACTCTTAAGGTTGTTCAAAAACCATATATTCTTCTGGAAACAAGCTATGATCACATATAAATCTTCATTTACTCTGCCTCTTAATGACAAGGCAATTTTGTGTCTCTTTATAAATGTAGGTTAAATGTCTAAATGGATATAAAGGAACAAGAAGGATCTGTATTTTGAATAGTGCTGTGATTCAAGATCGCTGAGTGTGACTGAAGTAGCTTTCGAATCTTTTAGAATCATTGCAGCCCAGTAGAGTTCTGCGCAAAGCTCTCTCTGAAAGTTTCATTAATTCTGTGCTCTGTTTGGCCCTGTGTTGAGATAATCAGTGGTTGAAGGCGAGGCTCAGTGTAGAGCACTGATTGGCAGAGGTGGAGATTTCAGGTCCAGAAAGTACAAATCCAGACCAGGATTTTGTTTCAACCAACCTGAAATCTCCACCTCTGCTGATTGGATATGGAACCAGCAGGGAGGTTCACCATTGGCCGGTAGGGCGGACAGCAATAAGCCACAAGGCTTGCTGGCTGCCATGGCTGAGGAGCCTGGAGGAAAACAGTGTTCCTGCAAAGGTTCTAACACAAGGTCTTCTGTGTTTTGCTGACGTGAGTGGGTGCAGCATGGAGACCTGGGCATGGTGAACTAAATGTTTACTGTGGACCTTGAAATGCCAATTACTGCTTAATTACCACATTTTTGTCATTTTTTTTATTGCATGTTCATTCTTGCTATACTGATAACATATTTCTTTATCCTTTGAATATCTGTATCACTGACAGAGCTGTTTGCAGCCAGGTGTAAACCGTGAGCATAGCCTTTAGAGTTGGCTGGTAATGGCTAACTTCCATACCAGGCTTGGCAATAATAAAATGTGAGAAAATAAGAAGCGTGAAATAAGAAAAATGTGAACAGGTTGACCAGGGGAACTCAGTGATAACAAATGTAAACAGCTAGATCCTCTGCTCTTTACTGATGGGGAGAGTCTGCTCATGCCAGAATGGAGAATAATCTTCTCAGAGTTACAGGGTCACCACTGCTGTCCTAACATTTATATTTTGCTGGAATAAAGCTTGAAAAGTCCCTGCATGTCTGCAACCCCAGAAAGGAAGACCCCGGAGGAGGATCACGTGATCCTGATCGACGGGCTGAACGAGGCAGAGTTCCACAAACCAGACTATGGGGACACTGTCGCCTCATTTCTCACCAGAATCATACCGAGGTTCCCCGTCTGGCTGAAGCTCATAGTCACAGTCCGGGTCAATCTGCTGGTAAGCTCAATCTCTGGAATCGATGCTGTACCCGTTTGGGTGTGTTAGCTGTTGTTCTTCCAGATCCTATTAGACTGCAGTTTCTGTATGTTAGCCTGGCCTTCATGGAAGTATGGAAACCGAACAGGGCTTCAGATCTGCTCTCTTGTCTTTCCTTGGACAGTGTGGAGGGCTTCCCAGCTTTCTGGTGGACAGGCCTTCAGGGTGTCTGCCCCCTCCCCCTCACAAATCCCAGTATCTCACTTCTGTTCTCCGCCATGGACAATTTTTACCGAAGAGGTTTCGCACCTCTCAATCCTCCAAATCGACCAGACTTGACCAGGTAGGCCTAGTGGCTTACTTAAATCCAGCACGGGTCCATAACTTGTAAATGAGCCCAGTGCCAAAAAACAAGTGTAGATCTGGGCCGGCTCTGGAGCAAAGCAGTTACGTCATGTTGACTTGGAGAGCGTCCTGGAAATTGAGCCACTTTCCGCCTATGTGCCTCAGCTTGGTGGTGACAAAAGTACAAGGATCTGCTGAGGCTGATAGACGGGTGTTCAAGTTGTCCTCAGGGAAACTTTATGACTGGGAAGCGCTTTGACCTCCTCCACGCCTCCAGACCACATGAGAGCAGGAAACCTCCTGGGTCCATCCAGCCTGGGGAAGCAGCGTCTCTCTCATAGCGATGCATCGACTGACTAATCCTCTCGCCCCAGTCCGGCGTTTCGCATGGACGTGTTGCCAACACCTCATCTCCTGTATTATTCAGTGTTTTCGTGCCCCTGCTGCTCTGTATCGTGATAAGACATACGGGGGAGGTTCATCTCTCTGCAGTCAAGTCTCTGTTGGGTTTTTGGTGGGGGGCTCTGAGTGTGCTCCCTAGTGCGGTGTGTGATTGCCGGCGTTGGCCCCAAAGACACGCCCTCTGAGTGTGTTCCTTAGTGCGGAGTGTGATTGGCAGCGTTGGCCCCAAAGACACGCCCTCTGAGTGTGCTCCTTAGTGCGGTGTGTGATTGGCGGCGTTGGCCCCAAAGACACGCCCTCTGAGTGTGCTCCTTAGTGCGCTGTGTGATTGGCGGCGTTGGCCCCAAAGACACGCCCTCTGAGTGTGCTCCTTAGTGCGGTGTGTGATTGGCGGCCTTGGCCCCAAAGACACAGCCCTGCTTGGCCTCTGTGTCTCCACCCTCTGTTCTGTCACTTGGTGATGAATCTGTGATCGACCTGGGAGGGGCAGGGTGAAGTAGGAGGAAATCCCTCGGGGTACATGACAAGGCATTCCTTTTGTTACTGTTTATTAGTTTATAATAGCCAATGCAATGAAAATGGTGGAAATTAGGATTTATTTAACTCAGTGTTTCTCAGCCCACATTTTTTGCTCCCTCCAAGCTCCCAGCTTGTACTAATCGAGCAACCAAGAATGCTGAATACCTGGTGCTGTCTGGGGGTCCCCAAGGAATGGGTTGAGAAACATTGATTTAATTGACTTTGGTGTAATGTGGTCGTGTTCATCATACGAGGGCTTCTCCTTGGTAGCCTGCCATCATGCGCGATCAATGCTTGTTGGTAGGTTCTTCATCTGCATGTCATCTGTTCTTGACAGGACATCACTAGCCTGATGCCCTTCACCAAGATCACCCTGGACCATTTGCCAGACAACCAGGATGTTCAGGATGACCTGTATGCCTACATTCAGCACCGCATTGGCAGCAGCAAGGAGATCCTGAACAACATCTCGCTGAACGGCAAGGCCGACCCAGCCATGGTGGGCAAATTGAGCAGCCACCTGGCCTCGCTCAGCCAAGGCTCCTATCTGTACCTGAAGCTGACCCTGGACATGTTTGAACGTGGCCACCTTGTCATCAAGAGCGCCAGCTACAAGGTCGTGCCCGTCTCACTGGCTGAGCTCTACTTGCTGCAGTGCAACATGCGCTTCACTAGCGGCGCCGCCTTCGAGCGAGCCCGGCCCGTCCTCAACGTGGCACTGGCTTCGCTGCACCCACTTACCGATGAGCAGCTCTTCCGAGCCGTCAATGCCGGAGCTGTAGCTGGCGAGTTGGAGTGGGAAGACTTTCGGCAGAGGGTGGAGGCCCTATCTTGCTTCCTGGTGCGCAGGAGAGACAAAACTCGCATGTTCTGCCATCCTTCCTTCCGTGAATGGCTTGTGTGGAGGGCCGATGGCGAGAGCACGGACTTTCTGTGCGACCCCAGGTGAGTGCCGCACCAACTCTACCAACCAGAACCCGCAAGACTCAAAAGGAGTCAGTTCCAGATCCCACATCAACGATTGAGTGGGTTGTCACTTGAAACTGAATGAGCGTGTTCTTCAAGGTTGGAATGCTGGGACATCTTGCTTAGAGGTGACAGGACATCTGGACTCGTGGTGTAGTGTACTGTAGCTGTGATTGGACGCATCCCTTGTCCTCACACTTAGAGAGGTGATATCACTGTCTGTGTTCAGCCACAGGCGGGGTACTCAACTCATCGTGAGACCATGGCAATAAATCTCCGAGCAGCATTCCACATAGATGCAGACTCGTACCGGGGGCAGTCGAGATTGGATTAACACACGGGAAGCTTGTTTTAAAATGCGGGCAAGTGGGGAGTGTAATTAGCGTTCCATGGTCAAGAAAGGGTCGTGTGCTTTCATCCCTTTAGAAGGAAAGGTTATGATGCGGAATCCAAGAAAATAGCAGAAAACAAATAGCCTGTTTATTCAGAGCTTAAAAAACATTAAACTCACAAAGGTGCTCTGTGATTTCCAAGAAAATAAAGATAAATTCCCTGATACATTTACTTTGTCAGGCACATAGATCAGTCAGTCTCTGCGCTGCCAGAAATGAACCATCACACTAGCATTTTAAGCCCATTTAATATAAACAAAACTGCATATTGTGTAAAATAATTTATCTCACACTGATCTTACTTCCTGGTACTTTCTGAAAGCCAGGGCTACGGTGGGTCCTGGTAACTGCAGATAGAATCACGTGGGGAGCCTGTGTGAAATAGGGGGAGCATCATCTGGCAAGAGCAGTCTCGGTGTCCTGTGCAATGGTTTCTCCTGCCACTGGTCTGACACACTGTCCCGGAATCCTCAAGGACCCATGCACTCCCTGAAACTTCATAAACGGAGTAAACTGACACCCACGCTCCCCTGAGTACTCAGACAAGGCTGTTTCTGCAAACATTTAACCGCAGCTTGATAGCTGTCAGCCGTCAGTTTTACTGGGTCTCCCGTGTGCCTGAACACCCACTGCAGAGATGAAAACCGGGAAAGTTTGTCTGCACTGAGACCAGAAACTTCTTTATTCCTTAATTTTTGGAGTTTCTGCCTCTGGGGCATGCTGTCACCATGAGCGTGCTGTCAATAAGCCGTCAATCGCTCCTCTGCGGTACACGACAAGCTTGAGCTGTCACAGTCACGGGTCCCGGTGGTTCCGTACGTTCTGCCGCATTTGTCACCCTTGTGCTTGGCTGTAACTTTTACCAGCTTGTTTTTAAAATGTGGCTCGCAGTCAGTCCAGGTCGAACACACATGCGCTGGATTCAGGGCAATGCAGAAGCCAGCGGATGAAATGGACAAACTGGATGTGGTTTAACGGAGATGCACTGTTAGCCGTTAAACATGTATGCAGCTGCCAGAGATATTAGCTGGTAATCTTCTCGCATCATCTTCCGATGGATTTGACAGAGGGCCACAGAGCTGCAAAAGGTGACTCTAACTCCTGTGTCCTCAGGGCTCCTATTTGGCAGCGGACTCCTGTGACCTTGTTGCCGGGGCAACCTTAAATGTGACTGTATGTGCCTGATAATTGCAGGAGGGTGTGTCGCCTGTCCCTGCCCACTGCTGCAACTGGCGTGACATGTTCTCCACCAGGCTGCCATTAAGGCTCTGAGAAATAAGGCAACATCAGGGACTGGGACAGAAGAAAGCGTGCAGCCCACCCCCCGGCCCTGGAATCTTGTTAGTTAGGGCAGCATCGATCATGGAGATCAAAGGCGAAAGTGGTTGTGTGTGGCCTTTTAATGAAGTTCCCAATTAAAAAACAGCAGGGCAGATGAGGAGAGAGCACATGCCCCCCCCCCACCATTCCCCCAAGCCCACCAGCTCATTTGCTCGGAGGAGGACCAGTATTCTTTAGCGCCATTTAATCACACGGAGGGTCCTGATGAACGCGTCCATCAGTGAACTTAGGAGCGAGGGGAGCGGCACATACGTGATCCGCATTTAAATGTGCGAATTTGAAAGCGGATACGTTTGAAGGAGATGGTTCAGAGCGAGATGTGGCCCAGCAGTGGCCCTATGGCTGGAGCTGAGTCACCCTTTGTTTTGCTGAGTCTGAGAGCTTCCCAGGGAGTCACAAAGGCACAGCGCCCACCTGATCGAGCGACATGACAGCTGCACTAATACTTGATGTTAAGCGTCACAGTTGCACCTGTAACTGCTGCCATTTGATTTATTTATGTGGTGTATGTCTGCCATGCCCCACAGCCCTGACCAGGAAAAGTAGGTATCAGATGGATGGATGGATGCTATGTCGGCGGCTGGCTAAGCATAGACTGGGGCCGCAGTGTATTATGGGATGCAGTGACTTAATGAGGCTTTCCGTCCCCTGAAATGACTCTTTGTCTGCCCGCAGGAGTGGGCACGCCCTCATGGCCTTTATGCTGTCGCGGCAGGAGGGCAAACTGAACCGCCAGCAGACCATGGAGCTGGGCCACCACATCCTGAAGGCCCACATCTTTAAGGTAATGAGGCTCGTTCCCGGCAGAGGAGGTCCAGGGTGGTCCGGGGGGGTAGATCACTAGCAGAAGATGCTGCTCTTTGTTGCCTTCTTACCAAAATGTTTATATCTGAGATGGGGACACATCTGTTCCTCCTTTGTTCATTTGATGATATTCATCTGAATATTTTTAAATAATTAAATAACAATGAATAACAATAAGGGGTGGCACCTCCAGAATCGGGTAAGTTAGTTAGTTCGTGTGTCACTGGGCAAGATATTCCGGAAGGTTCTGTGGGCCTAGCATAAGATTTTCCAATGCTGGTGTCTCTCGCCTTCACGCTTTCTGTCTGTTCAGGGTCTGAGCAAGAAGACAGGCGTGTCCTCCAGTGTGCTTCAGGCCCTGTGGATCAGCTACAGCACTGACGGCCTGTCCGCTGCCCTGGCCTCCCTGAGGAATCTCTACACGCCCAACGTCAAGGTAGGTGCCATGGTGGACAGGTCTGGACCAAACATGACCTCGGTCGGGAGCAAGAGAGAAGAAAATGATTTCGCAACGAAGCAGCCAAACTAGTTTATGTTACAGACAGCAACAGCTCTGATTTTACATGTATCACATGCCGGAGAACATGTTACCTACCAGCAAACCTACAAGAAAATTCTAACCTACAAGAAAATTGACCTTGTCAAGGAGATCCTGCATTTTCCATAACCATTTATCCAACGCTGGGTGGTGTTCAGCCAGGAGAAAATCCTGCAGACCCGGGGGACACCCAGCACAGAATGCCACTCCATCACTGCGTGACCTTGTCAAGTCATTTCTGAAAATTATGCTTTAAATATTTCTCCCTACTACGTATGGTGAATTCTTGCACTACAGGGAAAATACAAACAGGGATATTTTTTTAATACCTCGCACTTTGTTTTTTGTTCTCAAACAGTGACCTTCTCCTCCGAACTCGTTCCAAACGATTCAAGGTCGTTTTCGCTCTGAAAGGTTTTGCTTCGAGCCACAAATTTATTCCGTTGACAGGGAAGTAAATAAAACCAGTTCAGTCCTTTGCCTTTCACTGCTGTTTGATCAGGCGTCTTTTATTCAAATTCCTCCCAGAAATGACGTGGTTTGATCATCCTGCAAGGGGGTGGCACAAGGCACGCTCTAGCGTTTAATCAATTTGGGAATTGCAGTCTCTCTGCATGATGGAGCCAGCTTATGTCTGAGTTCCCCAAACAGCTAAAACGAAACATCATTTTTGTGGAGGAATCAAAGAATTAGCAAGTAAATGCCTGAGTCACCTTTGGCCGAGTCACCTATGAGCTGCCTGAATTGGTTATTTAGCCAAGCTAACATGCTGTTTGTTAGCCAAGAAGCTGTTTGGATAGATAAGTCACTGTTCGTTTATCTAAGACACTGTTTGGTCAGTCACATTTCTGTTTGGTTAGTTAGGAAACTGTCGCATTAACTGAGAGTCATTCAGATTTATAATTTATCAGCTGAAGCCATTCAGGGCTAACATAATAGACCTTCTTGTGGAAATACATAGGTGACCTTGTAGGTGGTGCTGAAATACTTTCAAACTTAAGAGTTAGTCAGCTTCAGTGTGCTGTAAAACAAACACACCAAATGTGTGAGGGAGTTCAACCTCCTCAGCTGTGATGAAGATCCACAGGCAGAGAAGACCAAGCAGCGGATCATTTAATGGAGCTGGTGATCAGTTAGAACAGTGTGTCCCAATCTGGTCCTCAGGGACTTGCAGACAGTCAGACAAAAATGTGGACTGTCTGGCAGGGAGTTGGGTAGAATCTGAAACGTGGACCGTCTGTGCGTCCCCAAGGACTAAGTTGGGAAACACTGAGTTAGAAGACCGGTTAGCTGCGCACTTAATCAGTTATCGTTGAGTTAGCTACATCCCTGCTGGAGTCCTGTCCAGCCAAGCGGGTGGCAGAATTCCCATACAGCTGGAGAACTGGAGATGGATGAGAAGCCACAGGTAGCAGCACATGGAGATTTATGCTGGGAGTAGCTTCTCCTTCCTCCGGCGAGGCTCATCACTCACAGCCAACACTGTAAATGGCCTGAATCTCACTGTAGCCCTAGGTGGGCTTGATGCCGCTGCTCGCACTGTTCTGCACCTGGGAGATTTGTGGTGAGCCGGCCCAGCATATCTCTCAAAGTCACAGTCACAGTCACCGCATGGGATCTGCAGATGAAAACACCCATCGTAACAATTCATTCCCCCTCAGCAGCAACTCCCCAGCACCCCCTCCCAGACCACAGGTGCTGGTTGTTTTCCTAGCAGGTCGATATTGGCATGTGAGTTATTACCCCCCAAGGCTGGGGGTCCTGCCTGCATTCTAATTGTGTGTGGAGTTTTTATGTCCTCCGTATTTGCGGGTTCCTTCCAGAAACGCCAGTTCCTCCCTAAAGGCCAAAAACCCTCAAAGCTAGTAGGTGACCTCGTGTCTCTGAATGGCCTATAATGTGTGTCCTGTGGTGGATGGGCATCCCATCCAAGGCGTCCCCTGCCTCTTGCCCTGTGTTGCCCAGGATTGGCTCCAAGATCTGTACTGGATACGCAGTTAACAAAAATGGATAGATAAGTTTAAATCATAGGCTGGACTGTTAGGTGCCTGAGGTAAAGAATACGAATCAATGTGGGTGTGTCTATCTCTCTGTCCACCAATCAGCAACTTAAGATATGTAGGAGTTGGACAATTAAACTGAAACACTGACCAAACTGGTATTTGAGGTTTCACGCCTATATATGGATGGCCTGATGGCCAATCTTCACTGATTGCACGTTCCATCAGTAACAACAGTGTGAAGACTGAATTAGCAATAGCACAGCTGAACATAAAATATTTAAATCTTCACAACATAATGTAAAGCATATCAGAGTTCGAAAGAGGACAATTTGTAGGTGTGCATCCCTGTGACCGGGACAGAAAGTCTTTGTGATGTATCAAGAGCCGCAGTATCCAGGGTAATGTCAGCATACCACCACGAAAGATGGACCACATCCAACAAGAGTAAATGTGGATGTAAGAGGGAGCAGTCTGAAAGGGATGTCCGGGTACTAACCAGGATTGTATCCAATAAAACGCAAAACTACAGCAGTTACGGTGTGGAGAAGCCCCAAAGAAGCTTACCACCCAGACTGTTGTGTACCCAGAGTGCAGCATGAGGTGGACCAGTGATTGTTTGGACTGCAATATCATGGCATTCCCTAGGCCCACTACTTGTTCTAGATGGGCACGACACTGCCAAAGACTACCAAGCCATTGTAGAGGACCAGGTTTATCCAGTGGTCCAAACATTGTACCTTGAAAATGGTGCCGTGTATCAGGATGATAATGCAGCAATACACACCGCAAGACTGCTGACAGAGTGGTTTGATGAATATGAAAGTGAAGTTTCCCCTGGCCTCCACAGTCACAAGATCTGAATATTATTGAGCCACTTTGGGATTCTTAGAGGAGTGAGTCAGAAAATGTTTCCCTCCACCAGCATCATGCAGTGAACTGGCCACTATTTTGCAAGAGGAATGGCTCAAAATCCTTCTCACCCCTGTGCAGGACTTGTATCTGTCATTCCCAAAACAAACCAATGATGTATTGGCCACAAAAGGAGGCCCTACACAATATCAATAAATGATTGTGGTCTAAAACCAGGTATTTCAGTTCCTTTTTCCAACCCATGTAAATATTGTCATTTCCCAACCCAACCCCCGCCCCCCAGGTAAGCCGTCTCCTGATGCTGGGTGGGGCCAACGTGAACTATCGCACGGAGGTGCTGGGCAATGCGCCCGTGCTGTGCGTGCAGTGCCACTTGGGCCACCAGGAGCTAGTGAGCCTGCTGCTGGAGTTCGGCGCCACCATGGAGGGCACCTCCGAAAACGGGATGAGCGCCCTGTGCTTCGCGGCGGCCGCTGGCCACCTGGGCCTCGTCACACTGCTCTGCAAGCGTGGGGTCAAGGTCAGGATGAGTCAATGCCACTAACACGTCACTAGCTGTTAGCTACCGCTACATGAGTCCGTATGTCCTAAAGTTTCTCTTCAGTGATGTCCAACACTATGGTGCCTGAACCCTTCTGGATGGTGTTGATTTTTGTTGACCATGCTGGTCTCTGGCTACCCTAATTCAGCTACAGATGCTCACATCCAGTACCTATCTGCAGGTCGACCATGTGGACAAGAGTGGTCAGTGCGCCCTGGTCCATACGGCTCTACGGGGCCACCTGGATGTCATGCAGTTTCTGCTCGCCATGGAGTGGAGCCCCGGGGCTGGGCAGGGGGACTCCAGCTTGAAAAACAGGGCCACCCAGCAGGCCCTTACCGCCGCTTGCAGCATGGGCCACACACAGGTGAGTGGGCTCCCAGGGCACAACCGGAGAACGGGCAGAAAAAAAATTATTGAAAGGGCCTTGAACTCATAGCCATCATTGTCCCCATTCTTGGTAGGGTCAAAAACCATAGCTGTAACAAGGACATTGCAGGTTCAGGGCCAAGCACGGGTCTTGTAGTTATACTCTGAGCAGAAGCTGTCACACTGTTGTCTGTTTTATGCATCTTCAGTGGATGTTAAGGACATTAATTGACTTGAGAAGAATGACCCCCTGAGCTGTTGGGATTGGGCTAGCCATGCCCTCATTACTTCCTGGGTGTCTCTCATTTGTCGGTCAGTCAGAGATTTACGTGCATGTCAGGTATTTGACATGTGATTGGTTTAGGCGAATGTGCATTGATCATCCTAAGTAATTTCCTGGTCACGCTTTAAAAATCTGTTTATTCAGCACAAAGCGCAATCATTTGAATATTTAGTCCCTACCCAAGGATGTGAGTTTGTGCCATTAATCACGTCGCCGTCCTTTTGACAGGTGGTGCGGAGTCTGCTGGCACCGAGTAATGAACACAGCGTGCAGATTGATGGGCATGACACGCTCTGGGGAGAGACAGGTACCGTCGCCTGCAGCTCTTCATTCTGTGTGTCTCCCATCGGGTCGTCATTAGCACACGTTAGGCGCAGAGCATAGCCAGATCTCTCTCTCTGGACATGTCAGGGGGGTGCAGTATGTATTATCCAAAGAAGCTTCCAGAAGCTTACGTTTTAGACCTGAATGCTGTGGCTTCCTTATGAGCTTAAAGCGTTGACCTCGAGGTGCTACCTGTTGGGCTAATCGTGCATCATCCAGATGGTTGTGGCTCTTCACAGCTGTCTCACATTAATCCCATTCACCTGTAAACAGAGCAGCCCTCCAATGCGTTTACGTTTTATAAATGACATTGGCTCCACCCCCTTCCAGCTGCCACTCCAAAAAACGGACCCTAAGCTGGGCTCATCCTGTGTCTTATCCTGATGGAGTTTTACCAGATGGTTACCGGAGTGTTACCAGCCTACACTAGTTTTGAAAGAGTGCTCTCTACCCTCCTAACCCCCCACCCACTGCCCCAAATACATTGTGAAATTGGAGATGCTGGATTCATCACTCTGGGCACTGAGCCGTAAAGTAGACGTGCTCTGCGCAGGTCTTTTAAGCGCCATTGAAATGGGATGGCAGAGAACTCGGTGCCTGTGAATCTTCATCATAGCTTAAAGCTCCATGAATGCCCAGCGAGGGGTGGAATCCTTCTTTAGGGGAATTTCAGCATCACCTGCCAATTTGCAGGTTTGAGTACCACTGGTTGTGTCTACCCTAGAAAGGCTTCAGTCGAAAAATTATAAATCTGTCTGAAGTAGTAATACTGCAAGTGTCACATTGAAGAAGATCACTCTCTCTGAGGCCATATGATCAGATTAGACGGCGTTTGTGAGGCGGGCAGGCAGGTAGCCTCTGGACACGGTTGCCATTGGACACGGTCGCCGCTAACAACTGGTCACGAGAACAACATGGTAATAGAGCGGGGAGTAGGAAGGCAGAAGAATCGTTGCTGATTAGCTGGCGGTACACTGGGTGCTGCAGAAACATGTAGCACACAGGTCCTTTATGAGGATTTACACGTGGGGAGTGCTGGATTCTTTTGAAATATCGATGCGGAATTTAAAAAAAAATTGAAAAGAGTTCAAATCTCTGTGAACATTTAGCTGTGTGTTTTTTTTCCAGAGAATTACATAAATGGAGATAAACAGAGAAATGTTCCCTGGTTTGTGTCCATCCGAAAAGGCCTTCTCGGCATTTACCTCTATGGATGGCCTGACGTCATGTGACCCAGAGACCTGTCATGTAACTTGTTCCACAGAGATATGGCATTGGGTCAGTGTCATTTCATAAAGCTTTGATTGGTTCCTTCTCCCTACACTTTGTTTCACCACCTTCAACAAAAGCAAGGCTGTGATAAAGAGCTGTGAATTAATTAAAACTGTTAGGATTGTTTTGGCAACGCTCGTTGTACTCGCACTTCATTTATTGCGCTTTGCAGCTCCAGCCAGTTCCGAGGGATCAGCTTGTTGGCCGCAGCGTCGCTAAAATGCTAAACGTCAAAGTGAAGACGTGAGCTATCCTGTGTGACCTTGTGCGCCGGGGTTGTTTCAGATGAGCGGCTCATTCTGCTCCTGGTCTGTCGCTGCTACCAGCCGCTAAAAGAGGACAAACAGCATTTACAGCAATGTTGAGGCCATTCAGGAATGCATTCACCAATTCCAATCCAAATCACTTCCTGATATGCATTGGAATTGATTAATGGATTCCGGAATGGCCCCCACCCTGGTTTAGAGCACCCCTCCTGGACCTGAATGTGACAGGCAACATGGCCGTAAGCAGGACCTGATTGTTTCAGCCTGGTCTGCTTCCTGGTCTGAGAGAAACAAAGGCTGAGCTAGCCTTAATTATGTTTTCCTGCTGTACCGAGGTGCTAGACTGTAGCAGGGGTTTGTCAATTGGATTCCCATACATTTGACTTCCAACTGCTTATCCTGCTGAGGGTCACAGGCCTGGATCCTATCCCAGGCAGCACGGGGCTGAGGTACTAGATGGGATGCCAGTCCATGACAGGTCACATACTGTAGGTATGCTCACACAGCCTGACTGCATGTCTTTGGAGTGCCTGGGGGGAGACCCGTGTTACATGGGAGGAAAGGCAATCTCTAAAGCAGGGCTGCCCAGTCCCGGTCTGGGAGGGCCACTCTAGACCACAGTTTGCAGATTTCCCTGCACAAACACAGGTACTAAACCTAATTAGTTGGTAAGCTGTATAAGATGCATTTGAGCAGAGAAATCTGCAAACTGTGGTGTAGAGTGGCCCTTCAGGACCAGAATTGGGGAATCCTGCTCCACATACAGACAGTGGAGAGGGGGGTCCCAGCTTGTAACCCTGGACCTCGGAGGCAGGAGTGCTGGCTGCTGAGCAAATATGCAGCCCGTCAAGTAGCTAATGCTACTTGTAAACATTCTGCTAACCCGTTTGATGTATCCCAACTAACGCTGGCACCAGTAGAACATGGATTTTTCTTCATGCATAACATTCCTTTACTGTGATCAGTCTGTGTCAGATGCTGGTGCTGGTAGTCTGTACCAAACTCTGTGCACGTTTTGGTGGGCCAAACTTAATATTCTTCGGTGTCTTTATTGTGTCCAAGCTGTTTCGCTTCCAGAAGGCTGTCATAGTCGACAGTGTGCCTGCTCAAAGTCACATTGCGACACCTGTGGGTGTCAGCATGCCGTCGACAGCTTTGCCCCGACAGAGGGGCACTTCCAACGGCATCCTTCATGCACGGCGGGTGACCTGTAGCAGAGACCGGGGGCCCCTACGCCCCTAATGGTCACATAATGAGTGTATATCGAAGCCTAATTGCATGCATCTGGCACCATCGTGGGATGGGTGAGGTCCCCGCCTGCCCAGCCACCCCCTGTGAGGAGATGAGCCAGCACAATTTGTTTCGTGCCGTTAAGCCCCCATCTGGAAGTGGACGGTTGGATCGTTTCTGCAAGCGTGTCCGTTTCCCCGTGTGCTGGACGTGTTCCCCAGGGACTCGTATGAAGCTTTTCTGTAGGATGTGTTTTTAATGTGTTTCTCAGAGAGGTAGATGTCAGCAGAAATCATGGCGCTGCAAGAGCAGGGCTGGATTCTAACATCCCTAGACATCTAAAGGTGCACAGGTCACCTACAGCGCTTTCAGGCCAGTGATTATGATCAGAAGTCAATATTGCGGCTGCAGTGCTGTGACCTTGCTGGGTGTTGGCCTCTCATGCAGCCGCATTAGGAAGGCTCTGGAAGTTTATCTACTCCAAAGAGCTCCGCGTGTAGATGATCCTGCCTCAGAAAAGCACCCACACAACAAGGTCCCGTGTAATTACACGAGTGTTAAGCTCATTTTCATACCATACAGCATGTTTTTCGGCGGGTTACAGGTTTACGGCGAACTGCAGCTGTCTGACAAATGCAAATAAAATGCGGATTCCAGATTTTCCTTTACATAAGGTGACTGACTTAATCAGGACATGTTGCCGTATAGACAGACTATGTAGCTAATATGAATTTAATAAGGAAATACATTTATATAAATGTAGCCTGAATAGCTGATGTGAATTTAATAAAGATGTATTGATCATATACATGTAGGGTAAAGAGCTGATTTAAACCCTCTGAAATTATATGAATAATATTACAGGTGGAAAGTTCAGGTCCAGACCAAGGTTTTGTTTCAACCAACCAGTTGAGTACTCTGTGACTGTGACTCTTTATACTAAACAGGTTGGTTGTAACAAAACCTTGGTCTGGATTTGTACTTTCTGGACCTGAACTTTCCACCTCTGAAGAATATTAAGAGGTATATCAATGCACTGCCTCTGGTGTGTAAAACAAGTCAACAGTTGGTCTTGTGGTCTTGCAGAGGGGTAATACAAGCACAAAACGAGACGACCCTTGGGGTGGCATAAACAGGTGACAGAATGCTCCCATCTGCAGCCCTGTTTAGCTCAAGTCCTGGGGGAACTCTGGTGGGAGAATGGCAGCCTTGCCCTTAAGTGGCCCAATAAACAGTCCTCCCCACCTCGGCCACTGAAGGCACTCCTGGGTGTGACGGATGGACAGGCGGCCATTGACAGACACATTCGTCAAGCCATGCTCTGGCTTTGATTTTCGGCCTACCCCCCTTCCTGAAGGTCATACATGGAGAGGTTTTTACCGATGGTGCGTGTTTAATGATGATTAAGGCAGCAGCTGTTAATCCCTGCGCTTGTCGCTCACATGGGAACAAAGATGTCGCCCCATTTCCCCGTTACTCGCATGTCATTGGCCCTAAACCACAGGACACAGGGATCACTGGTTCCTGGGCACAGTGGTGTCTTATGGGTAATTTGTTCAGAGGGTTTCGGTGCATAGTTGATGAAAGGTTAGGCCCCGAAAAACCTCACCAGCCAGGAGCCCCTTGAGTTTCCTGGGTTCTTTATTGAAATAATACTCCACGCTCCACCCTGAGAGCACTCAGGCCGTTTTTAAACTAGCAGACTGTTTTTGCCGAGGGATGGGATGTTACGTAAGGGATTAGAGGCGGGCCTCACGGCCGAGCCATCTGGAGGCTGTTAGGAGAGCACTGCGGCAGGTCGGGTGTACCTCCCGCTTTCTCGGATCAGGCAGCCGTCTTTTTAACAGCAAGATGGATATTTCCTGTCACCCCGACACGCGTCCAGGCCATATCCCGCCATATCCCGCCATATCCCACCTGGACAATAAGCATGCGGTTTGAGATGGGAATAAGATGTTCATTTCATTTTCTGCATTTCTGTGCGTATCCAGTCCATCTCTTCACAGTGTTGAGGGAGTAAATATATCCATGTACAGTGTTGCTGGGGTCACTAGGTGTACTGAGCCCCAGTGTCATGTCCTCTGTCCCCAGCACTGGGTCCCCCCAGTGTCATGTCCCATGTCCCCAACACAGTGTTCCTAGCACCATGTCCCCACCACAGTGTCCCTTGTCCCAATACTATTTCTCCAGCACTGTGTCCCCTTTCTCCAGCATCATGTCCCATCCCCAGTGCCATTTCTCCAGCACCGTGTCCCATGTCCCCATCACAGTGTCCCCTGTCCTCTCCACAGCCCTGACGGCCGCATCAAGCCGAGGCAAGCTGGAGGTCTGCAAGCTGCTGCTGGAGCAGGGGGCTGTGGTGCAGCAGGCTAACCGCCGTGGGGCCTCCTCCCTCTTCTGTGCTGTGAGGCAGGGCCACTGGCAGGTAAGGCAGTGGGAGGTGCGAGGTGGCCACTGGCAGGTAAGGCAGTGGGAGGTGGCCACTGGCAGGTGATGGGAGAGGTGACTGGCTAGACATTAATCAAGCCACGCTGTCACATATGTCAAGAGCTAAGACCAGAAGAAGCTCTGAAGAGCCAAAGCCGGGCATAACATTCTGACTGATGCATTTTGCACTTAGGACTCTCAGAAAGGACGTTATCTGATAACCTGGGCAGCCAGCTGTAACTGCTCCCTCACCTTCTCTTCAGGTCGCCGAGCTCCTCCTGGAGCAGGGAGTGGACGTCAATGTCACCGACAAGCAGGGACGGACCCTGCTGATGGTGGGAGCCTGCGAGGGCCACCTGAGCACAGTGGAGTTCCTGGTGTCCAAGGGTGAGTGTCAGGTCAAAGGTCAGCCCTTACCACTGCCCCATGGCCCTTCGGGTTTTACTCAACATGCAGAGTGAGAGGGTTTTCCTGAACTGAAAAAAAGAAATGAAAACAAATCCCATTGCATGTGGAATGGTGGAAAGTCAGTCAACGTGAAGATGAAATTCAGTAACTACAATATTCATAATTTTGAACTAAAATCTGCACATTGTTTTCTATTGGTAATTGGTCTGCATTTGTATTTAATGGCTGGTGAAGTACTTACTTCTTAAGAAAATTGTATCCTGAATGTTAACCTCATTAAAAGTCAGGACCTTGCTCAAGCATGAGTGAAGGCCGCATGAATCGTTCTGAGCACGTGACCATCGTAATGATGGTGGCCTTGATCAGTAGGTGTGTGCCTGCTGTATGCCGCCAGGTGCCTCCGTGACGGCGGTGGATAAGGAGGGCCTGACACCTCTGAGCTGGGCCTGTCTGAAGGGACACAGGGAGGTGGTGCGCTGTCTGGTGGCAAATGGCGCCGTGGTGGACCACGCGGACAAGAACGGGCGCACGCCGCTGGACCTGGCGGCCTTCTACGGTGACGCCGACATTGTGAGTGACGAGACGCTACTCTGACAGTCATGTGGGGTTGGGTGCATCCTGGAGTCACTGGTGTAACATACAGGGGGTGGGTCTCCTGGGTCTTACTTGGGTTCAGACCAACAAAGAGCTTACAGAGCCACAGAAAGTTCACAGACCCTGCACCCCCCCCCCCCCAACAGCTCCTGAGGTTGTAAATATAATCACATGCAGACTATTGCTCGGGTTACCAGGTGTACTGAGCCCCTGTGTCATGTCCCCTGTCTCCCATGCCACAGTGTCCACTGTCCACTGTACAGTGCCCCCAGCCCACAGCGCTATCTCCTGTCCTGTGTCCCCACTTGGTTTCTTTGGGTCCAGAACAACAAACAGCTCACAGAGCCACAAGAAGCTCACTGACCCTGCACCCCCCCCCCCCCCAAAACTTTACATTCTCAGGAAAGTGGTCCGATTCACCCGTGACTGTCTCCGGCGTACAGGTACACTTCCTGGTGGAGAAGGGCGCCGTGATCGAGCATGTGGACTGCAGTGGGATGAGACCACTGGACCGGGCCATTGGGTGCCGGAACACCTCAGTGGTGGTGACCCTGCTGAAGAAGGGGGCCAAGCTGGGTGAGAGTCAATGTGGGCCGGGCCGGGCAGGGGCAGGGTGCGGGGGGGGGTTCCCTTCCAGTAGGATCAGTCAGGCAGTAGATAAAAGTTACGGTCCAGCATGCAGCCTTTAACCATCAACGCCCTGCTCTATCGCTCTCTGTGAGGCGTGCAGACCGCCCACCCCCGTCACCTTGCCTCTCTCTCTCCTCCTGACTAATTAAAGAGCATGACGCAGCCCTGTAATCTGCTCATTTAGATCTTATCTCCTTTTAATTTTCCCGGAGCTGTCCCTAATGTCCCCAGTAACTGTTGTATTGATCGGCTTGGAATACACCCACGGCCTTTGTGTGGCGCACGGTAACATTTCGGTGTGTAATTCACACTTGTTTTTGTTTTTGGAGTAATAACTATACCCACTGCCATAGATGGTATCTGGCTATTCATTCAGTATTTTAAAGCATGTTTCTTTGTGATTGTATTGCACAATGCATGATAAATATAATTATTTGCTTTTTAATTATAAGTTAATTAAGTTACAGCATTTGCCTTTCACTTTGTTTCTGGCTTCTTGTCTGTCTGTAATGTCTCAACCTTTCCTTTCTCCTAACCGCTTCCCATAACGCCTTGCCCTAGGCTACAGAACATCTCCTTATGATCGATCAGGTACAATCTTTAGGTAACCTTACCTCGTACCATTGCTACTGTCCTCGCTGCCCCCCTGAGGGTATGGGAGGAACAGCAAGCTGAACTCCGGCCCGCTCTCGCTCCACAGGCAATGCGGCCTGGGCTATGGCAACCTCCAAGCCTGACATCCTCATCATCCTCCTTCAGAAGCTCATGGAGGAAGGCAACCTGCTCTACAAGGTGAGCAAGAGGACATTCTCCAGTGGGACTTTGAAAGGTTTATGTGGCTCCTGACCCTCGATAGAAGGAGATGTCCTTGCAGTGACGTTCGGCATGATTAGCAGAGCCAGCCAGCCACAGGTCCCCACTAGGACCCCACTAGATGCCACTCTTGGTTTGCTTTGGTGGATGTTTTGTGCCATTTTTTGAGAGCACCATCTAGTGGGGTCAAAAAATATAGCAAATGGTTCATGAAGTGTCATTTTGTCCATCACTATGTCAGGATGGACTGTCTTGATCTCCCCAGGAAAATTATCCACTTTTGTTGTTTTTCTCTTTAAATAATATAGTTTAACCAGGATTCTAGCCCAGAAAAATGGGAACAAAGTTCAGAAAGAGTGTCTTAAGCATACACAGCTCCCGAGGCAAGGTCAGCTTCTTGACACATAAAATGGCTGCGCTCCTCGTTCCACAAAGCAGGAAAATGAATACCGCAGGTGTTACCCAAAATTGATCTTGTTTTGACGGGATGTGGTGGTAGGGGCAACCCAGGGCTGTCGCCACGGTTAGTCCTTGCAGGAGTTTGCGGTGACCCCTGCCCTCCCCATTCCTCTCTCAGAAGGGAAAGATGAAGGAGGCAGCACAGCGATACCAGTACGCCCTGAGGAAGTTCCCCAGGGATGGCTTCGGGGAGGATCTGAGGGCCTTCAAAGAGCTGCGTGTGTCACTCTACCTCAACCTGTCCCGCTGCCGCAGAAAAACCAATGTAAGTGCTTCTGTTCAAACTATACCTGTCATTCAGCCAGTTCCCTGTAGGGCGGCACTAAAGTGTCATGGGGTCAGTCCTAAACTCTGATTTGCATCCTGCCTCATGATGTAAAATACATGGTGCAATATGGTGCTAAAATCCTGCCACGGAAAAGGTCTACTAGGGCAAAAAAGAAGAAAGATTTAATGTGAGAGCTCTCCACCCCAACATATATTAGCAGAGAGAGCTGGGCAGGACGATCCATGTGAGTTGCATTACAGCAGGACGACGTCCAAACAAGCTCTGGGAGGAATAACAGGCGAATGGACACAGACGGCAAACAGACGGGCCTCGTATCAGCAGATTAGAAACCCCATTATCACCAGATGGGGGCACAAACTACCCCAGGATGGGAACTTCAGACTTGGGTACAGTGGTACAGTCTAGATTTAACTGGCATTTCAAATACTTGATTCATTAAGAGGGCGCAGTGGGTAGCACTGTCACACCTCTGGGACCAGCATTTCTCCGCCATGGCTCTGTGTGTGGAGTTTGCATGTTTCCTCCAGACTCCCCCCACAGTCCAAAAACAGGCTGAGGTTAACTGGAGTTACCAAACTGTCCATAGGTGTACTAAGTATGGTCATTGTCACTCGTTGATAGTCAGTAGTTGATAGTATAAGTAATAATTATTAATCTATAGTGAATATTGCTATTAGGGTTGGCATGGTGGTGCAGTGGTTAGCACTGTTGCCTCTCAACTCTAGGGCCTGGGTTCAAATCTCTGCCAGGGTTCTGTGTGTGTGTGGGGTTTGTACAGTCACCCTGTGTTATGTCCTCTGGTTCTCCAACCACAGTGCAAAAGGATTATTACATTATTATTTGCCATTGCACAAGTATAAGTATGTAGAAATCAATCTCTTTGCCAACCCCATCTTGCTCTTCATAGCTCAGGGGTTACAGCACGGTGTGTGAGTTACCATGCAGCATCCCTTGGTCAATGGTCCACAGACATATGATTGTTCTGTTGAAGCTGGGGCTTGAACCAGCAACCTTGTGATCACAGCACAGAAACTTAGCCCACTGAGCCACTCACCCCCCCAAGAGGTATGCATGTGTCAGTAAATAGTGTGTGTGTGTGTGCCCTGCGATGGGTTGGCACCCCATCCTGGGTTGTTCTCAGACTTCCACCCGTAGCTTCCAGTGGCCTGTACTACGAAGCGGGGTTATTGGCATATCGGCGTAACTTGTCGGATTTAAGGTACCACAGTTTAAATGGACTTCATATGCGTTCACTTACATTTTGCCCAGACTACCTTAAATCCGACAAGTTACTCCGATAAGCCAGTAATCCCACTTCGTAATACAGGCCGCAGGTTAGGCTCCAGGCCCCTGATGGATGGATGGAAGGATGGATGGAGATGGCAGGCAGGTGGACAGGATCGCCCAGGCATGCGTTTCCCAAACGCTCTCATTGACAGCTTACATAGTGTCCCATTCAGTTGCATGGCTCCAAATATGTAAGTTATGCAATTGGGAAAAGCACCCCAGAGCAATGCCTGCATCAGCATGGAAATCTGCCGGCCTTCGCCTTGCCCCGGCCCATGTTGATCTAGGACTCCGCCCCCCCGCAGGACTTCGGCATGGCTGAGGACTTCGCTACCAAGGCGCTGGAGCTCAAGCCAAAATGCTACGAGGCGTACTATGCGAGAGCCAGAGCAAAGAGGAGCAGCAGGTAGGACCCACCTCCCCAAGAGTGGGGGTCACAAACCCACCTCCCTTCTGTCGCCTTGTCTCTCATTTCCCTTTTCTCATCGGTCTCACTCACTCTTTTTTATCTAACCTCTCATCTTTCTTTTCTCTCCTCTCTCAAATTTCTTTTTTCTTCTCTCTCCTCTCTTTTCTCCATCTTTTCTCTTCTCACTTTGTCTCTCTCTCTCTCATCTCTCCATTGCGCCCCCCACAGGCAGTTTGCCGCAGCGATGGCCGACCTGCATGAGGCTGCCAAGCTCTGCCCCAATAACCGCGAGATCCAGCGGCTGCTGGCGCGAGTGGAGGACGAGTGTCAGCAACTGCAGCGAGCGCAGCAGAAGCAACAGGGTGGCGCTCTGCCAGGCCACGACTCAGACCACGAGGAAGAGGAGGCCGACGTGCTGGAGCGGAGCATGGATGGGGCGGACGAAGGCGAGGGGCCCGAGGACTCCGCCACTGCCGCCGACGACGAGGAGGACGAGCCGCTGTCCGCGGGATGGTCGCAGAGCATCTACTCGCTGAACAGGACACTCCCGGACTCGCTGGGCCCATCCCACCACAACACCAGAGCAGGTTCCCCGCCCGGTAGGCGGCCCCACAAACCGGTCCCTGAGGCCGTTTCCCACCAGGGCCTGGTCCTGCAGCCCAGCAGACAGGCCCAGATTGTGAAGACCAGCCAGCACATGAACTCTCTGCAAAGCGGCTCCAGATCTGGGGGAAAGTCACAGGGCCAGTATGCCCCATCCAGCCCGCTGCCCGGCCGCCACATGTCCAGCGCACTTAGGCCGGGGCCTGGCATAGACATCAGCCCGCTGCCATCCGGCACGGACGACTCAGGGCCTGGATACCGCTCCGATCCGGATGCGCGCCCTTCCCTCCAATCTTCCAGCAGCGTCAGAGAGAGACAGGCGCTGGATGTGCACCAGGAGGCCAGGAAGGAGCTTGGGTCCCAACCTGGGGGCATCAGAGTGTCCGGCTCCTCCAGCAGCCTTGGGTCCAGCGGCAGCCTGTCAGATGGAGGTAGGTTGCAGGGTCCCGACCCACGTTGCAGGGCTTCATCGAGTGAGAAGAGTAGGCCAGGCGAACATAAGCCCCGCCCCTTCATGGGGGTCACGGATAAGACGGCACGTTTTCAGCAGCTACTGCACCAGGGCGGCGCTGTGGAGGGCCGTGGCCGGCAGAGCCACTCAGTAGAGGGGCTGGCAGGACATGCTGCCCCGTCGAACTGTGAGTGGGCGCACGCGAACATGGCGGGCTCCCACCGCGGGCACCTAGATGGCACCTACGGCAGCCTGCACAATGGAACACACGTGCGGGAGTTTGCCGAGCGCTTCTCATACGCCGAGCCAGGGCACCGGGCCGCCGTGGATGCTAAGGCCAAGCAGGCGCTGACCCAGGATAGCCCCACCCTGCACTCCGCATCCATCAAACCAAAGCGACCGTTCATCGAATCCAACGTGTGAAACTGCACCTTTACGAGATGGCGCTCCCGTTTTTCCTGAGAGAAGATGCCAAGTGTACACTGTTTCACCATCTGCCGCTGCCAAAGGCATTGAGGTGCTGCTCTACGGGGCCCCCTGCAGGCCGTGCGGAGACAGTGCTGCTAACCGCTCAACGCTGACCTTTCAGCCGCTCACGCCGGTCGTTCTCGCCGCACCACTGCCGCAATAACACAGGCCCCACCCCGTGTTGTCTGCATAAAGCCACCCCTAACTAGGGAGAGGTGCTGGGGAGGGCACCGTTTGGTCCCTAGACTGGGGAAACCACACACTAGAACTTTCTTTTGTACATATGACCTTTGTTTACATGAAGGTCACCGCTGCCGCTGACTTACTTGATATACATGTATATATACCTAGCTGCTTTTTATTTCCGCATTCAGAGGTCAAGAGTCTGTATTAAAACTCACACAAGGTTTACCGGAATCTTTCCCGCTTGTCGCCACCTACGTTTATTTATTTACTGCTCTTAACAGCTTGGTCGATTGTAAAAGCAATACTTGCTATAGTTTTATTTTTGCACTGTGGAGACATTATCAGAAAAGAGCGTCGATGAGGACAGTGCAAATTGCAGGGGTACAGTTTGTAATAAAAGAAAAAAAAAATTATATATATATGAGAGAATAAAGTTTGGGGCCAGCTGCAGCAGCTCTGCTATACTCTTGATGTGTTCAGTATTGTGAAGCTGTATTTTCTGTTCTCACAAACTGTCAAATGGAAAAACTATATATACATACACATGCTGCCATTATAACAATGGAGAAATTAAAGTCCTACTGCTGAGACTGGCCTTGGGAATTGTAGTTTTTTGTAAGTGTTAGGTGGACTACAAACCTCCCTTCCCCCCACCCAAACTGACTCGCCGATAGCTGAATTAGGGGGCGGGGGCTGCTTGAGTTCTACTCAATGATTTCACAGTCAGACAGCCAACGTCATTCACTGTAGTGCATCTTTACGGGTTGGATTTATCCTGCTGAGATTTACGCAGAATTATGGTGATTTTTGTCCAGAGGGGAAACAAAAAAAAAAAGGCACAAGAAGTTACAGAAAAATAAATGTCAGTTTTATAAACTATTGCCAGATGCTCTCCTCACGTGTGAAACATTCAGTGGCTTTGTAACACGTGGATAACACACCCCACTGTCGCGGCACATTAATGTTAGATCCATAATACAACCATTTTGACAGTTAAAATTATACTGCTAAGTCCCTGCTGTTCTAATGCAACCCCTGGAAAACACTTTTTTTTGTAATTTGGGGCTGTTCGAATTTAATCAACAGCAAGGCAGTCTGGCTATGCAGAAGCAAATCGTGACCTTCGACGCAAAACAGCTGCACTCACCATGATGCCTCATTACACAGCATGCACTGCCATCTAGTGGCGGACTATTATTCTTACTTTATTATATGCCGGGAAACTGCTCATAAATTTAATACTACCTATATTTAACAACAACATGTAATATTTACCTATATTTTACAAAAAAACAAATACTACATTATAAAGTTCTAATATTTAAAAAATAACTGTTACATAAATGTAATGCCACATCGATATCGTCGGCCACAAACTCCAGCCGCAGAGTGCCCCCCCGCTTCATTGGGCTGCTTTCCAGCGGCTGATGGCCATCTTCAGGGTGCGGTTGGGGGTCAGGACCATCGTCAGCAGCGGTAGGTTTGTCATGGGGCTTGAGCGATTGTGGCTTCGAATCCAGCTTTCGATGGCTTCCCTCTCGTACGAATATCCGTCTGTTTGTGGAAAATGTAAACCGTACAGAATTCCACATGAATTCCCATCCATCCATAACTGCTTTTCCAATACCAGGTCACAGTGAGCCTGCACTGGAAACAGAGCGCCAATGGCATTGTGCCAGTCACACTCCATGAGCAATTTTGGGACACTAACTAACCTATTGGCACACGGTATGAAGCTTGAGTGGGCTCTCTATCTCTCTCTCACACACACACACACACACACAGTAATGCTTTTGACAGCCTCTTCCTCTTATAAAGCAGTATTTCTAAATACAGCACATACGACATGAGAGCGGCCCGGGGCCGAGTTCACACCGACCTGCCGCAATGACGGGGTCACTCAGGACCTCCCTAGTGATGGGGCACAGAAATTCATCAGGCACGCGGGAGTCATCGGAGGCCGTTTTCATCTCCTCAATCTTCCGAAGGACTTTATTGCGCAGGCCAACAGACTCTGAAATGCACAAATGAGGGGTTTAACCACAAAATCTGGCACTGGAATAACTGGGGAACAGTGACAATAAGCAAGATCATATCTGCTCAGATAGATGCAGCAGCAGCTGAGCAAAACGTCTAAAAACACAGTTGTGTACGTCAACGAAAGCCCAATGTTACTTCTGCTGTCCGAAGGAAGGAGGGAGGGGCAGGGGAAGGAAGGAGGGATGGAGAGAGGAAGGAAGGAAGGAGGGAGGGACAAAGGAAGGAAGGAGGGATGGAGAGAGGAAGGAAGGAGGGGTGGACAGGAAGGAATGAAGGAAGGATGGATGGACGAAGGAAGGAGGGATGGAGAGAGGAAGGAAGAAGAGAGGAACAAAGGAAGGAAGGAGGGATGGAGAGAGGAAGGAAGGAAGGAGAGAGGGACAAACAGGGACAATTTTGGTTAAGTGAGACAAAGGGTAAACTGGGACACATATTTCTTACTCTATACTACGCCTCTGTGGTCTGTTAACCTGAGCTTTGATTCATACATTTATGTTTTAATATTTTTAGTTAGGATCATATTTTTAAAATGAGAACATAAATTTTCAAAATATTGTCCCAGTTTTCCAATACACACCGTATAACCGAAAAAGTCCAGCTGAATAAACTCTGCAGGTGTACATATGGCAATCTCCCCCGCATTTCTCATAGATACTTAGGGAGGGGCTATTGGAGCGAAGCACTGGGCCGATGTTATTGTTTTCATCCAGCAGGGATTCTCCTGTGGCCTTCCGCTTTCCCGAGGGCCTCGGGCCGAAATGGAGCACTAGACGTCAATAATATCAATACGCTGGGCTTTATAATGCAGGATATTAATCCTCAAAGAAAAGTGAGCACAATTATGGAAATCTCACCACGCAGATGGATTATGTTTACAAGCGAAGGCCTTGAATGAAGCAATTGCAATTTCAAGGTCTGCTTAGAAATGTGCAAAAATTAGTTAGTAGGCCCACATGTGTTGAAACAACCCCAATGATTGTGGGTAAATTGTCTCAAATGATTAGACCCCCCCCACACACACATACACACACACACACACACACACTCGGGGTGGCCTCCTGCTTTTGACTTTCTTCAATCTGAAACCTTTCAGACTCGTTACGGTCAATTTAACAGAAAATGAAACACGAAAGGTCAGGCAGATTAATCCACTTAAACACTGATTGCTATGACGAGGTTTGGGACATCACAGGGCCTCCAGGCAGCAGGGCAGGCTGTCGACACCCCCCGAAGCGGGCTGAGGCTAGTGTTACAGCCCCCATCACTGAGACAGCGTGTGGGGGGGTCCATGAAAATTTCACGGTGGGAGAAAACTAGAAAATCTATTTATATCCATGTGTGCGCCATGCGCATTGACCCAGGGAGGGGATCAAATCGTCAGCTTGACACGCTGGAGCCCACTGGTGCAGAATACCCAGAATCCCCTGGGCTGGGATTTCGGGGTATGTAGTAATAGAGGCCCTTCACCAGTGGAGCAGGAAAAAACTTCAAGAAGACACTCTCCAGCAGAGGAGAGACACAAGGCACACTGGGACTGATCTGAGAACAGATATTTCCAACACCCAAGCCCTCTGCCTCCATTTCCGTCCCCCACTCATAGCTTGAAGGCAGCTGATCATTGGACAGCCTGAGCTGTGGGGATGAAGCGCGCAACTTCAGGTCCTGCATGATGACAGTGATGCTGTGCAGCCAATGCGAAAACAACCAGACCCACAAACAACAAGAGAACATCAGAAAAAGCCTTGGTGGTTAAAGACATCTAACGGATCAAGTATGCTGCAGCCACCCTCATCTTCTAACGTTTAGCACGACCTCTGACCATTCAAAGCTCAAGCGGAGCAGTCCCTCTGGGAAAAATGCAAGCGCATTGGCATCGATACAGTGGATCAACAAAATACATAGAAGGTGAAGGTGCAGGGCGAGGTCAGGAGCGTGACATCACCGATGCGGAGGTCAGAGTTCAGCGTCTCCTTGTCCAGGCAGAGCAACTCGGCTCCGTCGATGTTGTTGGCCCTGAAGGAGCTCTCGAGTGCTGCCAGGCCTTCCTCACACAGCCAGGCCAGCACGTCTTCCTCAGACCAGCTAATCACTGGCAGGCTGGAGCGACCCACTGCACACCTTCCTGGAAGGATGGAACACACAGACAACAGAGGACTCCATTTCCCTTCAGCCCTTGTTGGTCTGCCGCCTGAAATACTGCCAGGATGCCATATATTCTCCAGTGCAGTGGAGATTTCAGGTCCAGAGAGTACAAATCCAGACCAAGATTTTGTTTCAACCAACCAGTTGAGTATAACGAGTCACAGTCACAGAGACTCAACTGGTTGGTTGAAACAAAATCTTGGTC
>JAODKC010000038.1:21511172-21522745 GCA_026777985.1 Mormyrops attenuatus
CCCAGGCATACAGAGAGCAATGAACTTGAGCTGAAGAAGCCATGCAGAATAATGTAGTATGACAGCAGCCAGGGCTACACTTTATGCATTGCTATGACAACCAGTTCACCAGTTCACGATGCGGTGTTAGATGGAAAAAAAAACAAAATAAACATACCCATACCATATCTAGTCTATGCCTCTCCAACTCCTGGTAGAAAGAGTTGGCAAAACATTATCAACAGAAATCACAGGATCATAAAAACCAAGTTTAATCAGAAAAACACCCAGCTAATGCCAAAAAGTACAGAAATTAAAACGAAAAGACAGATTTTACAGAGCACTACATAAGCAGTTATTAAAAAGTTCTTCCCAGTGTCCAAAAGGTTTGAACTGAAGTGGACAGCAGTTTAGTAGGATGACAGACACTGAAGAGCACGTCACACCTACCTGGTGTTTCATCAGGACGGCCTGCTGTCGGCGAATCTCCTTCTCCTGTGGAAAGAGATGGATGTCATCAATCCAAACACACTGCCTCATGCAGACCCAATACCACAGCCCTCGCACACACGCTCCTCACCCGCTGCTAAAGACAAATATTTAACCTTGGCCCCACAGCCAATGCTAGGAGACACTGTGGCCTCACACAGGTACAGACTGATATGGTAGTTCACCGACTCCACACTCCATCGGTGGTCCATCTACACCCGCACATATTTCATCGCAGCGACATCAAACAAACACATTCTGCTAAAATGTGCCTTTCGCCATGCGGTTTCTGATGCACTGCTCATGTGATGTAATTGGGATTTGCCTTCATCTTACCCACAATCCTCTGCTCCCTCCCTGTCCCCCTCAAGCCTCTGCAGCAGGTCTACACTAACCTTTGTCCTTTTCTCGGCCTCCAAAATTTTGGCATTTGCCGCTTCCTCCTTCTTCTTCCGTTTGGCCTGGGTGAGTACAGTGTGTGAAACACACTCATATACAGTACACACACACACACATACACACACACACACACACACAATACCACTAATTTTCATTTACAACACCACAATTATCATTCTTCACCATTAGTTTCACCCATTAGCTACAATTAGCTAGAATTTATTAAGTTCATAAATGTGATATTTCTTTAATTGCCTTAAAATTAACCAATTAAAATGTAAGTAATAGTTTGTTTTAGATGTAAATCAAGTCCATTCTAGAATAACACAGAAAAGGGATAGTAGTTATGAGTGATGTATTACAAGCATCTAGCTATGGGTAATGCAAGCCTGTTATATAAATACTGTACGATGTAAGACATCTGCTCTGATGTTGGGTTACAGATTTGTGATTTAAAACCACTTTTATTTCATCTTAGAAAACAACATGGGTAACCCCCCCCCCTCCACCAGGGCGAACAAGGAAATAAATTATGCAAAATTTAAATGTGTAATTACAAGCAATGAGAAATCCTGTTAAGAACAGCTTGCCATCCGTGTCGACTAAAATTTGATTTTTGCCCACAAACACATTTTAGGACCTTCGATAATTGCATGCATATAGAAAACCGCTTTTTCCACTTACGTAGGCTAAATTAAACAGTCACTATTTTGCGATAAGAAAATATACGTTTATGTACAGTTTAACCCTGGTCAGAAAGCAGGGTGACATGGACCTTGAGTATTCAATAGCAGTTTACGGCAAAAAATCAGAATTAGCCTAAGTGTGATGATGTAATCTGGGTGCCTGCATGGCGCCCCGTCACTCGCAACGAAGAGCGTTTCAGAAACGTTTCTCACGCATTCCACCTCTTTGGAGACACACCTCCAGGATCTGCTGGGCTCGGAGCTCCTTCTCCATCCGGATCTGCTGAATCCTCTTGATCTTCTCCTGGAATAAATGCCATCGGGCCGGGATTTATGTATGGCTGTTTAAGACGGGTCACGTTCTTACAAGAGGCAAGAAAAATTATTTTTTAAATCACACTGTGCTGCCCATAACCCTGAACAGGATAAGAGATCAGAAGATGGATGGATGGATGGATGGATGGATGCATGCATGCATGCATTGTTGCCTTGTGACTCTACACTGAATAAGTGGCTAAAAGATGGATATATGGATGCTGTTTTTACAAGGTAGATTTTACTGTAAAAGTATTTTATGGTATTCCACACGTAACCATGTCAGAGAAGATGGCGAATGTTGTCCCTGGTTTAATCCGGCTAATCATATAGCTCTTCTGTTTACATGAGACATTTACAGCTTCACACCCACCTGTTGTTTGAGAATCTTGAGCTGCTCCTTTTGCTTCCGCTTCTCCTCGGCGGCCATGATCGCTGGGGGAGGGAAAGGCGCGTCAGAGGGTGGCTCCATGCACAGCGGCCGGTGGTCGGACACAACGGCGGCCACATACCCTGCTGCTTGCGGGCCTCCTTCGCCGCCTGCGCCAGCGCCTGCTTCTCCAGCTTCCGCATCAGCTTCATCTGTGCTGCTTGACGGGCAATTTCTGTAATCAGGAAGAATTACTGACCTGACCGGAAACAGGGCAGGCCGACGTATGCACTCGGGCGGCCAGCTGGTCGGCGCTATTCACCCTGAGCTTCTAGCTTGCGGAGCAGTTTGGCGTCTGTGGCGCCGGGAAGCTCGCCGCCATCATCGTGGGACCGGGCCCTCTTGCGCCTTGCGCGGGCATCATCACTTGGCCTTAAAGTGCGACCCACCATGTTCAGGATACGAGGAATTCCATCCCGATCCTCCAACAAGCCCCACTGCATTCCCTGGAAGAAGGAGAGACCTTCCATGTTGGATGGATGGAGTAGGCTTTATTACTGCATTACTGTCCTGGCATCTCATCCTGGCTGTGCCCTGCCTTGTGGCTAAGCCAATGTTTCCCAATCTGGTCCTCAAGGACCCACAGACCATGTTTTTGTTCCCGTCCAGCTGGGAGGGAGCAAAAATGTGGAATGTTTGGTAGGGAGCTGGGAGGGAGCAAAAACATGGACTATCTGGCAGGGAGCTGGGAGGGAAATGTGGACTGTCTGTGAGTCCCCGAGGACCAAGTTGAGAAACACTGTTATAAGCAGAATCTAAGACAGACAGATGAATTGTTCTCTTAGAATACCCCACCCCTATCCCTTGCCTGTCACTCCCCAGGAGAGGAAATACCTTGGTGAGGTCCGGGTACTGGCGCAGCTTCTTCCCAGCCGGCCCGTAGAGTACCAGGTCTTCTGGCAGCCGCCCGTTAAGGTTCCCGAGTTGGGCTTCCCTTGGCCACCTGGAGGCGAGGGAGAGTAGGCCCTCTCTGGTCACGCACAAAAAACCAAAGCAGTGAGTGTGGCTTCACAGTAAGTATCGGCTGCTGCACACAAGAGCCTGACAGTGTGTGAAGTCACATGGGCGCTCTGCAGTGACCATTTTTAGTTACTGCTGCTCGACTCATTAGGGCGACCCTGTCCTGCTTCTCTCACAGCGGGCGAGACGCAAAGGCCAAATTCAGAGGTTCTCATCTTGCCCTCCCTCCCAAGGCTGGATGGACAAGGATTTTCTCCTAGCTACCAGGACTGTGCAGCCGTCATGGCAGACAGTGGAGGTCAGGAGTCAGGCTATTAAATGTGTCTGAGGCTGGGCCACCTGGTCCATCACACCTGGGGGTCACCAGACCCCATACCTGTGCCCACCCCCCCACAGGCTGTGACGGCCTGTCTCTGTTGGTTTACGACAACTGGACCATATCCACCATTCAGTTGACCCCACACGCTAATTCCCTGCACTCTCACTAAAACTGGGCATCTCTTTCACGGCCAAACATGGGATTGTCACTTGCTCTGCAGCCAGTCCAGTCAGAGGGGTTTAACCACTGTCTGACACCCGGTGGGGGCCCAGGTAGGGCAGCTGAGCCCAGCTGCACCCAGAGGCAGGTGACATACCCCAGTTCGAGAGGTCCCCGTAGCTCCCATCCATCTGTCACTCGTTGTCTCTTCCCAGACCCTGCAAGAGAGAAAATTAGAGTCAGAACCAGACCCTTCCCCGTTACCACTGCCTTGATTTAGCACCAGTTCAACACCACAATGGCATTTCCCACCACAGCTTTAAGAGCAGAGACCTGCATGACAAGGATGCCATAACAGCCAATCAGCAACAGGCTTGGCTTGCCCGAAATTACCTGGAGGTTTGCAAACAGCGTGTGAGGATGAGGAGGAGGATGAGGAAGAGGAGGAGGAGGCTGGGGCGGAGATGGCCATGCTGGGTGTCCGCGTGACACGGAGGTTGAGGGGGGAGCAGTCGCCTTCGCGGTCTGTAAGAGTGTTGGAGAGGGCAGGGCATTTGGTCAGCTTCAGTGGAGTCTTCTCCAGCTCGCTGTCGGTCCTCGTGCCGCCTACTCCCTCATCACGGTCCGAGTCACTTCCAAAATTGGTCTCAGATTCTGGGAGGGGGGAGGGAGGGTATTATGATCGGGGTCATCGGACCACAGAGTCATTCCCTGTCTTTCTGTATAAAGAGAGTCGCCTGTTTATAAACCAACAGCAAAGTAAAGTTCATCAACACAAATTAACGAAATGATGACGCACACCGCTCCATCTCAAACACGCGGAGGGGTGCTGACCTGACAGACTGCCGTCGGAATCCCCATCCTCGTCATCCTCATCTTCGTCCTCGTCGTCCTCGTCCTCCTCTCCCACAGACTCATCCGAATCCTTGCCACTGGGGATGTCAGACTCGGCCCCCCGGAACAGGCTGACCAGGGAGGGCGCCAGATGGTTCTGTAGCAGGCCACTCACCGCCAGGGCTGCCTTGGGGAGCCTGCTGGTCCCTTGCCTGGGGCGGGCCGCCGGCCTGGGGGAGGGCGAGACCCCGGCCGGGGCCAGGGGGGCTGCCGGAGGGCTCTTCCCCGTTGTGCTGAGGTTGACTGGGAGGAGGGCAGCAAGGGGAGGTTTGTCGGGGGGTTCGGCCTGGCCACGCGGCTTGGCTACCAGGGCCAGCGGGGCATCCTGGGGGGCGCTCTGGATGACACCATTGCTCCGGTGACGCCCTAAGAGGGTGTCAGCAAGCAAGAAGTTGCCGTGGCCACCAGGAGGCAGGGCGAGTCGGTGGGTGCCCGGAATCTCAGGGGACAGGTGGGGAGGGGGCCGGTTCGGAGAGCCCACCTTCCTGTGAGCCTTCAGTGCATCCTGCTGAGTCCGCGGCTTCTGCAAAGGTCAAAGGTCAAAGGTCAACAGGGAGCAAAAAAAGACGTTATTTCACACGCAAGCACTTTCTGGTACGCCAGATGGCAAGCTTAAACATTTATTTAGTTTATTATGTTTTGTTTTGACTCTTACAGTGTTAACAGATTTGTTTTAATTACATGAATAAAACAAACACAGGCAGAATGGCTGGTATTTAATATTAACGAGCCTCCAGCAGAATCTATTCACCCTGTCAGCTTTGTCTAATTTCTGCAGCGTCACGTTTCCGGACCCTTCCGGCTCAATAGAGAGTGAGCTACAAACCGCCGGTAACTAACCAAGGACATTCGGTCTCAGAGACAAAGTTAGCACTTCTGAGAATGAACATTTAGACCCAAAAATGAAAGAAAATTACACAATACATAAAAAACAAATATCCTTGATTGTTTTAATGCACCGTAGGAGTCAGTGACTAACACGGCCTAATTCTCTGTTTTGTCTGTGGCTTTCATGCCCACATTAATATTTTGTGACTAATTCCCAGTGAAAGCAGCTACTACAATGTTTACAATGCATGCAATGCTAGTTTTAAATATACAGTGTTTAAAAACAAATGATCACAGCATGTAACGTAAAAATGGCAGAGAAAAAAATCGCAGTGGTCGTATGACACACAAATGTGCAGAGGCTGCTCACCGCTTTCACAGTGAAGTCATGGATCTGCGAGAGAGGCTCATCACACAGACTGCGGCTCCCCGACTTCACGCTGCTGGGGGACAGAGTGGGCGGACTGGGGGTGGAGGGCGGGGCTCTAGCCTTGGGTGAGGCCTCCCGGCCGGGCTGTGTGAGCAGAGCCAGGGGCTCGGAGTTGGCCACCAAGCCTGTGGCCTGGATGACGCTCCGGTGCAGCTTGAGCGACTCCAATGTGCCTGCGGGGCTCTGGAAGAGCGGCGGGCCAGACGGGGTGGGGGTCTGATGCTGCAGGGGGTGCCGGGGTGGGAGGAGGCGCAAGCCGGAGGGGTCCGTGGAGAAGCCCCGTGCCTTGCTACCATTTTTGTCACGGGGCTCCGTGTCGCTGGCGGTTTGCTTCCTGTCCACTTTGCTTGTGCTCTGAGTTAGTGTCTGGAGAAGCAGACGGAGTTGAGTGATCAGTCAGCATTGAGTAAGCTGTGGCCCAGTCACTCCCAAAAACACCCTAACCCCTACTCTCCCCATCCTCACCGAGCGTATACTCTCCCGCGACCTGGCCAAACCCCTCCCCAAATCTGTCTAACCCCGCCCTAATACTGCATAACCCCGCCTGACTCTGCCCAACCTCGCTCCTAACTCTGCCCAACTCCACCCCAACTATGCATAACCCCTCCCCACCTCTGCCTAACCCTGCCCCAACTCCGCCCAAACCTGCCCCAAGTCCACCTAACCCCGCCCCAACTCCGCCCAACTCCATCCCAACTCCATTCCGACTCTTCCCAACTCCGCCCCAACTCTGCCCCAATTCTACCCCCAACTCTTCCCCCTCAGCTCCAGCTCCACCCCAACCATGTGACTCCACCTCATGCCACCTCACAGACCATTACCTTCTCCAAAGGTGAAATGTCAAATTTCAACTGCCTGCCACTATAATTTGCAAAACTGAACAATCAATGCCTTAAAACCATTAAGACTTCACCTCCTTCCTCGCTCGGGATTCACTCCCAGAGTCAGAGTCCTCACTGTCGATGCTCTGAATATCTTCATCTTCATCGTCATCATCCTCCAGGTCTTCAGAGTCACCGCTGCTCACGTCTTCGCTCGATGTGTCTGAAGCAGATCCCGCCTCACTCTCGCTGTTGCTGGAGGTCTCCAGAGCTTTCTTGCGCTGCTTCTGCAAAAGGGCGGCAAAGGTGTCAATCAAAAGGCACCTGCCCAATCAGGTGGCTAAATTTCCAGGTGCCGGGTCCCTCAAGATGATGTCGAAGGCAACAGGGCAGCACAGCTGTCAATCAAAAAGCACCTGTCTAGTCAGCTGGTTCGGTTTCTGGGAGCCTGGACCCTCAAGACGATGTGGAAAGCATCGCTTCATTGCTCAGACACAAACATACCCAGCTCCATTCCTG
This sequence comes from Mormyrops attenuatus, assembly GCA_026777985.1. Classification (NCBI taxonomy): domain Eukaryota; kingdom Metazoa; phylum Chordata; class Actinopteri; order Osteoglossiformes; family Mormyridae; genus Mormyrops; species Mormyrops attenuatus. Next base: position 21,518,401 of record JAODKC010000038.1, read on the forward strand.
CTCCATTTTGTGCCACTTCAGGTCTGATCTCCACAACTAAATCTTAATTACTCAAATAAATTCACAGCTTTCAAAATATTGACATTTCTTTTAGAAATTATAGGGAGCATTTCAAGATATTTTGCTACATAATCAGGGAACAATTATTTTCCAAGCTTTGTTTTAGAGGAAACCCATCTGTATAAGTAGAAGTTGATTAAGTATTAATTGGACAGATGAAGCCCAGGGAACACAGAAGAACTGCTAACAGCAGGGAGCAGCGGGCTTGCCAGGAACAGAATCTGACCCCCAGCATGGTAACAGAACTGGACCCGAAGTGTGCAGCCTCCCTAGGGTTCGACTGTTGTACCCTTGAACAGGACATGCAGTGAATTTCTATGAAGTAGTTTAAATAGAAGACATGCAGGGCATTATGACTTGCGCAATCCCCCCTGAACGCTTCTGTGACAACAGCTCCCACCTTCTCCTTCTTGGTCTGGGGGGGGTTTACCACTTCTTGGTCGCCCCCACCGGAGCTGCTGGTCCTCGCAGTCTCGGGCGCCCCCAGGGTGGGCGGGATCCCGCCAGACGCACGGCCCGCGGATGCTGCTGAAGGGGAGGTGCCGTTCATCACGCCGTTCACCCCTGGGAGACGGAAAGAGGTACCCACACATCAGGATAACAGCCAGGACAGATTTAAACATAAAAACGCTTTTTGCTAGCTTAGTTTTGACCAAGAGCACCAAAAAAAAATCAGATGAGATAAAATGACTAAAGGCTGTTTAAAACAGTGGTTCCTAATCCGGTCCTCAGGGACCCCCAGAGAGTCCAGGTTTATGCTCTTGCAGGGACTTGGGAGGGAGCAAAAACATGGACCGTCCATGGGTCCCTGAGGACCGAATTGGGAATGACTGCGATCAGCACAGCATCTAGGAGTAATTATATAATATTTACAGTTTAGTTCATGTTCCTTCTTCCAGTAATATGTTTGGGATAATTTAGGATGTCAGATTAGCAATCTGAAGAGAGTACCTTTAGGAACGCCTCGCCCATTCCTGCTGGGGGTGCGAGCCTCGGATGTGCTGGGTTCGAGGGTCTGAATGGGGGCCCCGAAGAGGGGCGGGAGGCCGAGGAGCGGGGGGAAGAAGGCGGTGGGGCCCCGCCCATGAGCCTCAGCACTGCGCCACCACTCTGCGATGTGAAGAGTTAGCAGAGCACCCCCTGTCAGTCAGCCAACCGAAATGCGTCACTCTACTGCACTTCTTTATACCAGCGGGGGGATTAAGTTACATCTCAGGAGAAATGGAAGACCGGGAGATCAAGAACACGCAGAATTGGAAACTGACAGAACAGAATAAATTCGAAAGGCAAGCGGCACGTCCCAGATGCTTCCGGAAGTTACAAGAGTTACTCATCAGCTGTTGACCCCTGAGCCAATGAGGCCTTTAAATGTCTCCAGGTGTGAAAAGTCATGAGCGTGTTCTCCTGGTGGTGATCATTCACCGTGGTCACAAATCACTTGGCAGAGTCAAAAGACCTTCCCGTTCTCGTTCTGAAATCACTGGCCTTTGAATGGAAGTTTCTACACGTCGACATCACCTTACACCTCCTGGGATATCGGCCATGTGTTTCGAGCTGGACATAGTTCACACCTTAGTTGACTTCCAGCTCTGAGCCTGTCTCTTTAGAAGAATTCAGTCGCTCTTTGTGACACTCTCTAAGCGTCCAGCAGCAAAACGCCGAACTACTCAAATGCTTACTGCAAAGGAAACGGCCGTTACAGAGCTGACCTTCGCAAATTCAAAATAGGCCTCATTTAAAAGCAGGATGGTAAAGTATTGCAGAGGAGGAAAAAAATAAATCAATTCAATAAAATCCCATGGCAGAGAGGCAGTGAATTGTATTAGAAAGCACTGCCCCGGTAACATGCATAACAGACGTCAAACAGGTCTCCCTTTTCGGTAGTCCGATGTATGATCGCATATCACCCCCCCCCCCCCTTCCAGAATAGCAGTCTGCTGCCCGGGCAGAATGGAGAGGCTGCCCTACCTGGGAAAGCCCCCAGCTGTGGGTGGGCAGCCAGGGCTGGGGTCACCCCAAGGGTCCCGAGACCCCCAAACTCAGGGCGCCCTGAACTTGTAGTGTAGATGCCGAAAGCTGGGTGGCCCACCATGGGAAAGGCACTTGAGATGGAGGACAAGTTAAACGGGTGTTCCCGGGCTGTCCCGAACAGGTGCCCTGCAGACGGAGAATCAAGGATTATTCTAGAAAGAATTAAAGACACAGTGTGCAAGGATAACCGTGGATGCAAGTAGACAATTCATTCTGCTGCGCGTTAAAGCCTGGCGTGACGACATCTCTGCACGCTTCACCATCCCCAGCTTGTCGTACAGCCTTTCATGCATTATGAGTCAAGACGCTCGTTCGAACGGAGACCCCTGCGGATTCAGCGAGGTCTGTTTAAACACGGTTGTGCAAACATGGCACGAATGCTGGCTCAGGAGTCCGGGTTTGCGTGCCGACGAGAATCGGAGCCGGCGCCGTGGCGCGAGACCCGGCCCCCGCTGGAATCTCCATCACCAGAAATAGTGGCAAATGTGTCCAGGAATGTGCTTCTAATTGGCTGAAATGGGAAGGAGAGAAATATCTTTGAGGCGTTTAAAACATAATGGCCGTTTCCTGGAGCACGGAGTCACTGCGGCTGATATCTGGAGGCGTGCGTGTGACTGCACTGCGCTCACGTGAGCGGCGGCTGCCGACGGGGCGAGTGTCCCTGTCCCCGCGCACGCCTGCCTGCCAGAGGAACATATTTCATGCAAATCCAATTTCCAGCGCCGAGGGGGGAAACAAAAGCGGGTGAGCGGCGTTCCAACAATCAATCAGCGGGGCAGGCGACGTGCATGCCAACCGACGAGGGGGGGGGGGGGTTGCAGAGCAGGGATGAGGCGGCGGCCGTTTTCTCCAAGAGCATCCGGGACACAAATCAAGCAGGAAGGATGATTTTTCTCACCCCCCCCCACTTCACATCACGCGGAAGGACATGCATTAATATTCCCCGTCTGCCCTGCGATGGATTTCGCAGAATGGGGAGCGGGGAGGGGGGCTAGTTGCGGCAGAATAGCTACAGACTAAGTGGTAACATCTGAAAAAAGCATCACCAGCGGTGTGGAGGGTGGGGGGACAAAGAACTGGCCCCCAGTTGCTACCGGCCACCACCACACCTGGCATACTGCTACAGAACAGAACAGAAATTCACGACTCTGCTCGGCCCGGGAATCCGCTCCTGAGAAATGAACCCAGCCGTGCTCTCCTATTACAGGAGGACATCCGTCTTCAACGGAGATGAAGAGCACCGTCAGCAGCGATGTTTTCGCTTTACGTCTCGTTTGGTAACTGGGCGGGTCGAATAGGGATGCGTTAGGGCAGCCAGGGGCAATTTTAATCTCGGGGGGAGTTAACGAAGCCGTCGTAGTCACTAAACGAGCGGCCGAGTCACCAGCCGACAGAGGAGGAGTGACGGATGAGATGATGGAGGGATGGTGATTCAGCCGCTTAGAGAATGCAAACTCCGAACATCCCGAAAGCAGTGGTACTATTTTAGGCACCGTGCACGAAACAATTGCCACGTGGCGGACAGGTCACGTGACTAGTTTCCATGACATCATGCCCTGTTGCTCGTTTCTGGTTTCATACCAGCAGTATTTTGGTGCAAAAAATAATTAAACAGTGCAGCTATTCCTTTGAGGCCGCTTATGACAGATAATACATTAGGAGTATCACACACAATGAAATAATTGTTTGCAATAGAAAACCTTTGTAACCTGGTCTGCCTTTGGCTAGGTTGATGACAACATGCTTTATGAAAACATTTCATAACACAACAGGACATCGAAAAAGGGTCCTAACACATTTCTTTTAACTGCTAAACCCAGTTACTTATCAGTCCCTGGAAATCACAGGGGCGTAACGCAGAAAAGCGTCACGGTAACGAGAGCGGGTAATGAGTCAAAGCGGGGCGGATGTGAGAAGCGTGTTTAATTTCATAACCACAGAAGGGGGGGGTGTATTTTACGTTAATAATAACTAGCAAAGGAAACCTGAGAAAAGGAGCCTGAAAATTATGCTATCTGGCAACAGCTTTGGATGTTATTCAGATTTATCTAGAAGTATCCAGAGAACCATGTGACCAAACCTGCGCCGTGTTTATCGTGGTTTTTTTTCTCACAGTAAAAATGACAGTTAGGAAATTTGCATGTTATTTTCTGGTCCAGGTCATGTGACAGGCAACCTGTCATGGCAGCCCTGCAAACAGCTTTGAGCACAATTAGCATTCAGCGGGAACAGAGGATGGCGGGCTTTGGGGGGG
>JAODKC010000038.1:21553661-21568468 GCA_026777985.1 Mormyrops attenuatus
CCCCCCCCCCCCCCCCCCCCCCCCCCCCCCCCCCCCCCCCCCCCCCCCCCCCCCCCCCCCCCCCCCCCCCCAGCACGCAGACACATCCACTGGCATTTATTCGTTAGGGTGTCGGAGCGGGCTCCCGTTCGGCCAGCCGAAAGCACTAACGGTTTCTTCACGGCACAAAGACACACACACACATATAAACAGTGAGCTGTCAAGGCGACCCAGCAGTGAAAAGGGAATCGCGCTCCCACAAGAGAGACCAGCAGCAATGCAGATATCCTGCAAAACATCTGCTCCTGCAGGTCTCAGCTCCATGGCTGATATCCAAACAAAGAAATGAGAGGTGCAGCGATTAGCATATCATTAAGGGACGTGCTACACAGACAGGCTACCTCTCTGCGCCAACTCACTCAGAGAGGGGGGGCAAAAACCAGGAAACCATGATGGTGACCAGAACGTGCAGGAAGGCACGGATCCCGAGTCAAAAGTTCGGAATCCGGTTCCTGACTACAATCCAGAAGCGACTAAGATTGACTGCAGAGACCCAGTCCCGCCGGGAGCGCCAGGCCTGGTTCTGTAGCCGCCGGTCTGGACCCACACGTGGTTCCGCCCCTGCCGCCTTCAACGGGAAATATCAAATTTAACATAGTGCATCTCGAATTTCATTACAAATCCCAAGCTGTCTAGTTTGAAGTCTGCCGGTGCTTCAGAGTAAAAGCAAACTTTAAATCCTTTTTTTTTGTTATATGGCCAGGCATTAAAGAAATATGGGTCAGTCTCCTTTAGAGATACGAGCAAACCTGCAACACAATTACAATGGGGTCAGTGGCAGCTTACTATTCGAATACAGCGATTATTAAGCATCGTGTTGGGGAACGGGGACAGTAACGTGGTACATAACCTGCACGTAAACCGCAGGCACTGAACACCGTAAGCATCATGAACATAAAGCCAGTTTACAGGTCCGGCATAAGCCTGGCCTAGTCCCACTGGTTTGCCTCCAGGGAGGGGGTTGGGGGGGCCGCCAGGGTAACAGAGCTGAATGGAACCTGAAAAGATATCTAACATGATCTTAGGTATGCCTTCGTTCAAATAACAACGTTCCAGAGAACCTAACTTTGAAATTCAATCTATGCACCCTTCGAAATGCAATCTGACTCAGCCCAGATCACAGATTTTTTTTTTCTTCCTTTAAAAAAATGCTCATTTGTCAATTTCTAGCGTTTCACTTCCAGTTCAGGATTAGTTGCAGGTGGGAACCTGGGTTAAAACAATGTTAAAGCATTCTCTTTCTACCCTACTTAAAAAATCTACAAGATACCATTATGAAAACAAGATTTCCCCTCCTCTTGAGGTCACTTAAACGGCACAATGGTCCCATCTGGCGCAGCAAATCTTCACGTCTTCACTCACTCCGACCCTTAAAGAGGGGAAGGTTCGCCAAAACCCAAAGGAGCACGCCCCGTATGCGTGTATTCACGTACAATGCCGTTTTTAAAGATGCCACACCACCATACGTTTAAAATAAATCCATGACAAACAAGCGATTTATGGAGGCCCTTGTAAATGCACCCAAGTAATACCACATGTAACAAAAAGTACACGCTTCCTCTTTTTTATCTTGCGGTTTCATCCAGGAACCGTGGCATGACGATGCGTGCGAAAAATACACCGAGTAATTGTTTTTACACTATTTATATGCATCAAAGAGCTCATTCCAGTTTACTATAAATTTATCCAACGTTCACTCCAAGAGTCCTGTTCAGATCGACTCAATTTATTTTATTGTAAATAATTGTTCGAGTATAATTTCGTACAGCAACTGGATAACTCGAAGAAATTGTTTTTCTATATATTGATTTCCAAACGCCCAGGGGCCACATGAAATTTTCATATAAACCGCCACAATGGCACAAAATAAATACATAAAGGCTATATTTCCAATCTGACAACGTTCACGTATAAACGTTTGCAAAGCCGTTAATAACATCGTCACATTCGTGGGGTGCCCCCTCTTCCAACCTGTCACCCGCACAAATTATAATAGTAATAATATTGCTACAGGCATTTCTTGATGGCCCCCTTCATCAGATCAAAAAGCACTCCGCAATTGCGAGAGATTTCCCCTTTGCAGCAAAACACCGCGCCGCAGCGCAGCGTAAAGGCGACACGACCGCCACAGATAAATTTTACTTAAACTTCACATGACGTCAGCGTGTCCCTTTGAAACATTTCATAACTTTCAGTGTTTGGGGGCATGGTTCCTAGTGTTTGGCAAATAAATAAATTCAAATGAAAAGGATCCGGGAATTAAAGTGACCCAAGATGGCGAGAGCCTTGTTGTTTAGGGGGCAGAGGGGAAAAATGGAGGATATTGTAATATACACAAAGGGATAAATTTCAACAACTCAGCCGGCTGCAGCTGCTTCTCTTTATAAGGAAGCAACACAATAGATAAGAGGAGAAAAAAAGCCTCCGAACTCGCAGAGCGGTCTGCTCGGGAAACCGGGAAGGTTTCTTTGGATAAAATACGAAAAGCACCCGTATAAAAGCACATTCTCGATGCTTAATAATATAAGGTGCTTAATTTGTGACTTAACAGTGCCGTTTGCTTACGGCAGAGCTGTTAGGTGTTTGTCATCATCTGGAATAGACATAATAAAATGACCGAGGTACTCCTCTCCCATCGATTCCCGCATCGTTTTTAATGCATTTAAAACTAAAAACGAACCACGATAGTCCGAACAAAACATAAGCCGCGGGCGATATGTGTAAGAACTCACTATTACACATGTGAAACATGTTTTTGTTTGTTTGTTTTTTTTATGTAACAGTTTAACCGCACGAGTGAGGACACAATGACGATTCACGCCGAGTGATCCCAAGTCTTCAACCACCTTGATCAAAAGCGACAAGATCGACTTGGACCAAACTTAAAGTTATACATTTAATCACCGATATTTTGTCACGCTGTGTGCAGCTACGCGTACGTATTCTGCCGTATCGTGTAATAAATAAGTTTGTATCAAACACGCCAAAGATCGCACGAAAAGAGACAACTACAGCTTGTTAGCTTGCTAATGTTGGCTAAGAAATCTTGCGGACTGGGAAGCTGCACAACATTGAGTCTCTAGTGTGCTGGACGGCTTTGATACGTATCAGCCAAACGCGTATATTAGAAGAAATTAAAACTTACCTTGCTTTCTAGACTTATAGGTATTCCCCCCCTCCCCCGACTTGGTTTCAAGTATTATTTCAAGTAAGCTTTATGTTTCTTTTCCTTCTCGGTTTCGTGTTAGATAGAGGCCGGTAGCCGGAGATGATAAAGAAGGGAATTGAGCAGTAATTGAGTCTGTGTGACTGAGTGACTGAGTGAGTGTGTATGCATGTGTGTGTGTGTTAGTGTTAGATAGCGACCAACGGCAGATTGAAGGAGACTCTTCTCAAGGTTTATTCAGCTTCACTTCAAGGAACTGAAATGACGTCAGCTAACAATCTCTTCGCAACTACATTAATATAATAATAAAAAGGAAAACTTAAATTTCATAAAATTGAAATAGCGGCGGCTAACTAATTTACAATAAATGACAGTGAATGTCCAACAATTTTAGCTTCGTCCGTGCCTTAAAAAAATCGCCCGCAGAAGAAAAAAAGATGCGTTAAAATATCACGCAGACATCCAGCAAAGACTGCTATCTGCCATAGATTACTTTCCGTAAACAGCCTCCTGGTCAATGGCAGCATCTATGCGAACTCCTGAAAGTCAGCATAGAACTTGATATTGCATAGTGCACAAGGAAACACATAAAGACTAATGGCAATACACGGGACAAGGGTGAGCTGAATTATGTCATGTTTAAACGCGAGAATATATGGATATTATTAATCAATAATGATATAAAGTTCATATGCTACTGAAACCTAATTATTTTTGTAGTAAAAATCTGTAATAACAATAAAATCCACCCATTCATCTTCCAAACGCTTCTCCTGATCAAGGTCGCTAGTAATGATAATATTTTGTTATAAAATATTTCCACGTTAGTAAAGTACTTAGTTGATTTGTAAAGACATCACGCGGCTGACAAACAAACATAAAACAATACTTTGACTTTGATATATAACAGAAACTAGCATGCCAGATATGTCAATAAGACAGAGAGTATTAAAGTAACACAAGGTCTACAGCAGAAACCAAGCGTTTATATTAATGTTTGCATTAGTCTGTGCTAGGGGGCAGTGTGCTCTGAGGTAATGCATTAAGCTAATACCCATGTTACGCGGTTAATGTATTTTGGGTTTAAACGTGACTCGTGGGCAGGGAGATTACGTTTTTTTTAAATTATAGTAGAAATATTATACTATTTTTAGAATTAATACGGTTGTGATATCTTAAAGAAGGAATTAGCGAACCCCACTTGTTTCACGCTGGGAGATACTCTTGAAATAATACTTGAAAAAAATCTGCAAGTATCAGCACACGTGTGTCAGACCACTGGATATTATACAAAATGTGAATGCATGCTATTTGTGGAATTGCGCCCAAAATCGCTAAAAATAAATACTGACACATGCTCATCTGACCTCGTGCCTCATAATCACTGTAGGGGGAAACCGAGTGGCCATTTTAAATCCAACATATGAAGTGCAATCCTGGATATTGTAATATACCTGCATATAAAATAGACCTGGAAGACATCATTTCAAATGGGAGCCCAATGATCTTTTGATTTGATTACATCTGGACAATTTCAGATTTGTCATTTATTTAATAGCGTAACTCCAGTTAGTCAAAGGCTGCCATCTGTGCTTAATCTGAGTTTTCCCCCCCTCTCTGCCTGTACGTGTGTGTGTGTGTGTTTGCATGCATGTAAAATTCAGCAACAGGCTGGCGGAGACCTTTAGACCTAGTTTTGGGCACAGTCAGCCTCATACATTCCGCAGATCGCCCTCAGACAATAGCCGGAGAGTGAAAAACAGCTCATCTGTGAATATGATGCAATCAGGACTCACGGCAGAAAGGCAAATTAATTCTGTGCAAATAGCGGCAGCGTTACGTTTATGCGACTTGTCTCCAATTTATTTGCTTATTGACCGACCGATTACAGGAAACGAGGGGGACATTCTTAGCATAGCTTTAGTGTCAAGACAGTCAAATTGCATTTAGAAGATCCGTTCTGAATCCCCCAAAAGAAATGTAATTAAGATACTGTGTGACCCGGTTATAGGGTAACGTTGTTTAATGTAGCGCTTTGAATTTGGATTGAGTTCCGAGAACATTATCTGGTCAACGAAAGACTGAGAGGCACATTTAATAATTTCAGCTTTTTCTGAAATCAATTATTATTTCATTACAGAAGTATTTATTTACTCAGCCCTAATTGTTCGCATTACAGTTAATTTGATATAGTAATTCGTCTACAAAGTCCCTCTTGAATAAGTAGGGTTGAGTCATTCGGATTTTAGAATTTAAGACGCTTTTGTGCGCCTGTTCACCATCTTGTTTGCTCATTGATTTTTTTTTTCTTTTCCTTCTAAGTGAAGAAATGGTGGTCAGGCCGGAGAAGGAGAATCTGCAGTTGAAAGGGGGCGGGGTGAAGGGGGGAGGCCAGGACTCATGGAGTCCCTGCTGGAGAAGTGGCGGGATGGTGGTGGGCTTGGGGTCGGCAAAATGATTGGATGTGTTTGCCGCAACGTGGACCAGACGCGGGGTTTTTTTTATTGTACGGGAGAATCTTCATTAGCGGCAGCATTCGGGGAGCGCGCTCAGAGCCGCTTCATTACACAACGCCTCGTGGGTCTGGCCCCCTCTCGCATGCCGAGAGAATGGTAGCCGTACCGCGGTCATTTGTAACATAATAAGTGCAAGTACAATGACTGCAATGGAAGCGCACAATAAGGAGGTGGGAGGGCACCCGGCCCAACTCCTTAAAAGGGATTTTTAAAAGCGTCTTGATTAGAAAGTATAATGAACCACTGAAAGAGTCTGTATGGATGATCCCTTTCTTAGTCCGATGGAAAACAAATTAATGTGGCGATTCATTTTTAATTATTACTTTTCTATTAGTTTCAGGGCAGCTAGCGATGGCCATCGGACCACAGGGCTGCGCTCTCCGTTATTGATTTTGTGCCGGACACGTGCGAGGAATACAGATTTTAATCATCTCACTGCAGCGCATTGTGTAATTCCATTAAAACAAGGACCTTCCAGCGCCACGAATGTATTTCATTTCATTTTGTGACACAAATTTCTCCGGGAGCTACAAACGCTGTCTTTCAAAGCAGTCGTGGCCTAAGGTTTTTATATACTTAATTTAATCCAGAGTCGTTCACGCCATGCCTCTGTCTCATACGCTTTAGCTATTAGAGGTAATAAAGACAATAGTCTCCTAATATTATATTACTAACCTGCATCAAATTAAAAACAAATTAAACTGAATAGATGTTTCAATGTTTTGAATAACCTTCGAAACAGCCCGCAGCAGATCTATTATTGTATTAGAATACGGTATGTTGTGAATAAATTACTGTCACGCTCTACATTTAATTTCGTTTAAGAGTGCCGGTACCCGTGGGCGTCTTGGTGAATGTATGTCTTCATATAATTAGACAGAATGTATGTGCTCTATATCTATGTATCTATTTTCCCTCTATCACTGCTTCTGTTTGTATTTCTGCTGGAAATGTTCTCCAAATTATTGCATAATTCTCCAATACACCCGCAGTAATTGTTAGAGTATTGGAAAATGAACCGGCTTTCGATGTTGACTGCGCATCAGAAGCACCGTTCAAAGGCCGTCGGGGGCGCCTGTCATGCTGATGATTTCAGAGGCTCACACAACCCCAATACGCGTGTGTGTGATGTTTACAAATCAAATTTCAGTTCCGCCATTTTTATTCCTGGCAGAATTTGAAAGCATACTGAGCGAAATGCGGAGAAAGTAGGAAATCCGGAAGGTGTGATATCTGCTGTTTTCCAGTTGCAGACTGTGTACTGGGTGTACTGGACTGTGGTATGCCTAAGCGTAATTTTAATCACGTGATTATGTAACTATTCTTATTAGAACATGCCTTTAATGGCATAATTAAGTAATTATGACAATTAAAATAAAGAAGTTTATAAATGCGTTTTATAGGGCATATGACATGCATTAACTGAAATGTGGTTTTTATGGACATGATCATTTTTGAGGACAAATGAGAGCCGGCTGTTTTTATTTTACTGTATTTCTTCATTTAAAAGCAATGATTTTAACGAATGTTTCACATAAAACTAATGAAAATGTCATCACATACCGCGGTAAGCAAACTATGGCTACATAAAGATTCTCTCAGGTCTCTGCCCGTCAGATCCATTGTTGAGGTAAGGAACTAAACAGCCTTTAAGTGAGTCAAAACTTGATGTTATCGCCAATGAAACGTTGCAACCGCAAACCGCAATAATAATGGCCCCGTTCAGATACTTCAGACTTCTCCAGTTCTGCACATTTACAGAGTTATTTGACCCCCGACCCTCAGGAATTCATTTCCAATGAGGAATATACTGACCTTTGACCTCTGTGCTACACAACAGCAGGAAGTCGGGTAACATCAGAGCATTTAGAGATACACTTCTAATTTGGAGGTGATGGTGATGGTGTGTGTGGGGGGGGGGGGGGCAGGGATACGGATTAGCACACCTGTCGTCTTTAACGCCTTCTGCCATGGGATTCCAAACCGGAGCTGAAGGTCAGAGACTCGCCGGAGGGTGCAGAGCGCAGTTACATCAGAACGCACACGCGATGACCAGCCCCGGTGATGTCAGTCGTTACTCAGAGACGGCAAGAACAAATCTGAGACACGGCTTGTCTGGAGCATGTCTGAAAACACGTCGTTCTTTCGCAAGTAATTATTAAACAGAATGTAAATTTTGCAGTCCTTGAGTGCACTCATAAATGATGACTTTGGGAGGGACACTGAAAAAAGACATATGCGGACGTTTAATGAAATGTGAGATGAGGTGACTGATCAGTCCTGGGCCTTCGCTCTCTGGCTGGATCATGTGCCTGGTCTTGCACAGGAAATGGTACATTAACACCGGTCTGGACTGGACTGGACTGGACTGGCCTTTCCTCTGTTTGTACGAGTCACTCTCATTACTGTGCTTTGTCAAAGACGATGCAGTTCTCTGTGAGGACTGGTCTAAAAATGTTAAGATGTTCTATATTTACGCCTTTCTCCTTGTTCCTCTGTTCCAGATCTTCTCAGATATAATAAATCAAGGGATTAGTCACCTGCAATACAGAAAAAAACATTACCTGCATTAATATGATGGTGTATTGGTGAAGCACTGGGGTAAAGCCATCACTGATCTGTCAGGCAGGATTAGTTGGCTGATCTGGGTTGTATGTTAACAGGAAAATCAAACACACTTGTTTATAAGAAATGAACTGCCAAAATAAAACTGGTTTGTTGAGAGCCCATTCCATTAGTAAGCAAGCATGATATTATATAATGCAGCAATAAGACTAATTAATGGTATAAGATCACTTTAAATTAAAACGTTCAAGTTTGCAAGTGTCTCCGACACACAGGACGCTTTACTACTGCAGCTACCTTAGATACAAGCATAACAACAAAACTCCAAGCATTCTTTACTTTTTTTTCCTTTTTACAGTTAAACTATTTAGGACCCCCAGTTTCATTAAAGCAGAGTTGTCCAAACTTTGCTCACTCAAAAACTGAAAATGCATTTTGAGGTATTGCATATCGCTGTCCAATGGCGTGGTTGTTTGTATTATTATATTTGTTTTCAGAAGTTAGTTCTTCACCAGGTTATAGTTCTTTGTAACTTTGAGCCAGGATATGAAAGTAAGATGCACTGAACTAAACGCAGCCCCAGGAAACGGGGTTATTTCAATAACTTTGCTTCTTCCTTTAAAGACCTTCCCAGAGTGCAGTCAAATTAACAGCAGCCACAGTTCGTTTTTCCTTCTCTTCGACAAGCTTCGGGACAGAGAGTGAGCAGGGAAAGAGCTGCTGAATGGGAAACGGCTCTTTACTTCTGCTTAAAAAAATCTGGGGAGAAAAACAAACGAGGAGACAGGATTGGTGTCTAAATCAACAAAGGACATGAAATGTAACCTGGAATGGAAGTGAGATAAGATAATGACATGGTCCACCTTCACTGCTATCCAGAAAGGTAACGTTCCTCTACGCTATACAAAACAATACTTAACAAATGTCGCAAGGTGATCCTGGGATGTTTTTTTTCCCGAAATGCAACTGTTTCACTTTGATTGTTAACTGTCAACATCCTTTAGCCGATCCAGTTTGTAAAGATACTAGCGTGTTAAAAACACATATTGATCGTCCGCGGAACACAGAATGCCCTCACTGCACCTGTAAATCATACATGTAAAATGTGAAATATTAGGTGCCTATAAATAGCGCTGTAATGAAATCACTTGAAATGACCTCAGGCGCGCTTGTTTTAGTGTCAGCCTTGGAGGATGGGTGTTGAGATTCACCGTAACGCTAAAACTGAGACAACAGCGTATAGAATAATGAACCATAAATTAATGAGCGCATTTTATGCAAAGCTACATCTCGTGTTTGCTGTGGCTGCCGGTGGGTCTTTTTAATGGCAGCCCATTGTCATCCTCATGTCTTGCGCTCAGCCTGGCCCCTGAACAGTTTTATACCAACTGTCACTCTCTGTTAGCGCTCTGCGTTTTTTCAACGCTGTCTATTTTAATTAGCTATTTCAGGTCGCAGAAAACACAGCTCTTCTCTGGGCCACGGCGAGATAAATGTGCAGGAGCCACTAGGTGCTTTTGCTCAAAAAAACAGTCCGTGTAAAAAAATAATCGTAAATGGCGATCGGTCCCTTATAAGTCACTGGTGCATGTACGCCCCCCCCCCCCTCCTTAAAAAACGCCAGATAAAAATGGGAAAGCATGATGGACTACACGCTCCTAAGTCTGTCTGGAAAATAAAGAGCTTTGTCAGACAATGTAATTACAATGTGAACGGGCCCAATCATTTTCAAGGATCTTGAGAAAGACTTTTGTTTCCACATTAACATGACAATTAATTATGATAATCGCCTTCAGGCGTAAAGAAAACATCAATTTAAAAATATCTCCTGCAATACTGCCTTGCAGACAATTTTTTTTAATCCTGCTATATAATAACATGAATTTTACAGTACAGCACAGGTCCTCTAGGCCTGTATCGATATTCCGTTTAATTGTTAGTCTCTCATTTTACTTACAGTGAAATAAAAGGAAATGTTCATACACGCAAAACAGTAAGGAAACAAAACGGCAGTTGGACGTTTTTTTTTCTTCATGCGTTCGAGGGACACGCCGTCTTTTCTGACGATGAAGCGTCCGCAGTTAGGTGTTTTCCAAATCTACACACGCTGATCAGGGGACCTGAAAGCTCATTTATAAAGGCTTCTTACTGACGAAAAGGATGAGAAACATTCATACGCACGTTTATCCGAAGATTTTGGGATTTAAAAAGAAAAACCTATCCTGAAAGAGTCCGCACATTTATGAATGGCGCAGAACAGTCGTACGAACGTTTTAGGGGAAATTGGGGAAAAAAGGCGACATCTACAGTTCAGATAGAAATGTGCATCTAAGCTGCATTTCAAGTTTAGCTTATGTTTAGCGCTTCATGAAATGCAGAAAGATTTTTACGCCTGATATGCAACTAACATTCAGCAGTTATATTGAGTGAACCACCATTGGTTTAAATAAAGGACATTATATATGCCGATATATTTATTGCATACAATCTAAGTTAGATAGAGGTGTGTCTCTTGAAAAGTCAAAATAACCATAAACACGTGTGCAACTACATGTAATAAGTAGGCCTACAAAAATGCCGGTGTATAAGTATGCCACACACAGCATTATCATGGCATATTTAGAGGACATTAAAAACGGCCCAATATGAAGGGAGTGAGTATTTAAAGATCACTATGATTACTTTTCCAAAGACGATTTGTGGCCCCAGCTCCTGAACAATCTACACTACGAAATCATGTCATTCCATCTTTACGTACTGATGACACTTGGGTTTTTGGCAACAGGAACATAACAACGAGAACTGGCTGACAGATCGGGGGTCTCCCAGCCCACACTGAGTTCCATTATTCCTAAAGTATCAAGCCAGTATACAGAATTACGTTTCCCTGGTGTGGATGTACAGGCAAATATTGCAATGCAATTTTCAGCAATGTCCAGCTTTCCACATAGAGAAGATGAACACAGGTTCATCGGATTTTAAATTCACCCATTTTTAAACAATTTCTATCACTCTCCGGGTTGTTGAGCTGACCGCAATAACAGCGACAGTCACGTGCTGCCGTTGGACAATTTTGTTGTTTGACACACTGGCAGATGTACTATCAAATAAAATTTGCCGTTCCTCTACCTCGGACACTAAAGCTCCCACTTCACATTCTGAGAATTTTTTTTTATCTTGTTTGTGGCTCCATTGTCTCTAAAACGGCATTACAAACGTGGCCTATATGCGCATTTATATATACACATGGCTAATTTGCATTGCCTATTCTGGGTAGGAATGGAGCGATCTCTTAGCGTGCATACGAGTATTTATACAGT
Source organism: Mormyrops attenuatus (assembly GCA_026777985.1). Classification (NCBI taxonomy): domain Eukaryota; kingdom Metazoa; phylum Chordata; class Actinopteri; order Osteoglossiformes; family Mormyridae; genus Mormyrops; species Mormyrops attenuatus. The sequence continues at coordinate 21,565,268 of JAODKC010000038.1, forward strand.
AAGTAGGATTTATAGATCTGAGCGATATGTATCTCAGGGTACACAAGGTTTTATAAATTTGACATACAGTGTTGGTGCGAACACAGTTTTCATATGTAGCTCTAGTTTATTCTCCCTCTAGAATGTATGTGTTATGACGGGGCAAGGCACAGTCGGGGAAAAGACGACAATCCAAGGAGCGGCTCTGAGACGCAAGGATTTTATTAATAACACTGAATACACCAGGAAAAAGCACAAAATAAAGGGACTATGAGGGGTGAAAATCAAACAGGAAAAAATCAAGAATGAACCCAATGAAACCATCAAGTAAATGCAACTAAGGACCAGCGTAAAACAAGGAGTAGGAGCAGGAGCGGGAGCGGACCTATACAAACATGCGGGAGCGGACCTACAAACATGCGGGAGAGGGAGTGGACCTACAAACATGCGGGAGCGGGAGCGGACCTACAAACATGCGGGAGCGGGAGCGGACCTACAAACATGCAGGAGCATGAACAGAATGACTGACTGACAAACAGAACAAAGGCAGGCACTGAAATACACTGATCACAACAACTAACAAGGGGCAGCTGTAGCTACACAGAATTAGGGGTTACGAGGAGCGGGTGAGGACAACCCAAGCAACTGATCATTAATCGCACAGGCAAGGTGGGATAGTTACAATTAACAGGCACAGAGACGTGAATTAACAAATAAGGGAAAAGGACCAAACTCTAAGGGAAAACAAAACTAGGACAACTGAGTGAACAGAAAACGATGAGTAAAACAAGGAACTGTAACTGAAATACCTATACAAACATTAAACCAGAGGAACTCCAAAAATGATGGGCATTAAATAATAATTAGTTGAGGCTGCCCTCTGGCCAGACTCAAACCCACAACCACAAAAGGGGATTTGGGAATAGTGGGCAGCCACTTAGCCTATTAAGGCATGCATCAGCCTGGAGAACGGGTAAACACACTAGGGCCTAAGGGGCTACAAGACAGAGGCAGGAACAGGATGGCCAGCGACACCTACTGGCCAAACAGGGACAAAACACATGGGACACAGCCAGTTGGGCACCGATTCTGGCAGCATGAGCATTTTCATAAATGAGCTCCCTGGTTCTTAGGGGATCGAGAAGGAAATGTCACAAGGTGATTCTCACGGGTATCACTGATGGAGAAGTTAAAACAAGAACAGCAGGATGAATCTATAGCCACAGCTGAAAGTAGCTGTAACAATAACATCAACAATAATTAAATATATTTTAGAACTATTAATAGTATTAATAACAACAACAACTAAGTACGCAATTATATTTAAACAATAAACCCAATCAATAAAACATGCATATTGTTTGGATACGTGTCAACGAGATTGTGAAATAACGTTTGGAAGCAATAATGACGAAAAAAGGCACTGGGTGAGGACCTGCTCTGAAAGGTTAGACCTATATTTACTACACGACGTATTTCACACAACATTTGTTTTACTTTATTGCAATTAAATCCACGGGATTAACGTGACAGCCGGCGAACTCCCACTTCAGCAGTTTCTTCGGCGTGTGATCAAAGGATCGTCTTCAGAGGCGAACTTCTACTCAAGTGAGATGTAACTGTTTCTTGTCAGGATATATAAAGGCAACCTATGTGAATATACCCTAAAACGTCAAGATTATTGGACTCTCGTCTCCAAACAACTCGTCTGTGCGAAGGTGAAATGAAAAACATTTTGTCAACTTGCATTTTACGGCGTTAAAAAGCTCAACAGGCTTCATGAAAATAAATGAGGCTAAATATAGACCCACTTATAATTTAGGATGAGAAACTGTGGTCAGACGGGATCGGAAGGTTTTCAGTTACTTTTAAAAAGGATCACGATGTGGTTTGGTTTCTGTCCAGGTAATAATCAAGTGAGCTTATAAACTGCTATTTTAACCGAACAAGACGGCATCCATGATGATTATTAGCACGAACGGATAAAGATATACAGTACCTCGAATGTATAAGAGCGCGTCTTCAGAGATCAATATATCGAGGTAAAAAAAATTACCCTTTTTCAGCGCTGCCAAAAAAATGCCTTGAGAGAAATTTAGCAAGTTTGACAATACCTCTTGGTGATCTAACGACTTTATTATTCTCGAGATTAAAATAAATGTTTAAGGTCACCGGTTCTAAAGAAAAAGGTACGCCGTATCGGACATGTACTGACTGCATCGAATGGGTACACACCAGCTATACCATTAGTAACAATCAGATCCGCCGAAACGGAAGGCATAATATGCAATAAACAAATGTATACCTAAAGCCATTGCCCTCTGGCCTACTGTCCCGTCTTAACTGGCACCTGCCCTGCCCTGATTGTCTGCATGTGTTGCACCAGTTTCCCCTTATATGCAGGGGTTTAGATCAGGGGTGTGCCATCTTATCTTCAAGGGCCGGTGTGTATGCAGGTTTTTGGGATAACCTTTAGGTCAGCTGTTCGAACCCAGGTGTGAGGACTCTTCAGCCAATCAGTCCTCTAATTAGTAATCTAATTAGGGAGTTGCAGCGAAAACCCATGCACACAACGACCCTTTCTGGATAAGATTGTCCACCCCTGGTTTAGGCACTGCCTCACCAGCTGAGTATTTGTCATTACCTGGGCCCTCGCTCCATGCTTTCTGCACCCTTGTCTTGTTCCAGGTCTGTAAATCTTGTCGACTTGAGTTTTGTTCCTGATCCCGGGCCACACAGTTTCCCTGCTCCTGTCACCTTCCCTTTGTCCACCGCCTACCTCATCACAGCCCATTTACTCGCACCTGCATCCCTGCCTCCCGAGCGTCTCCCATCACCTGTGTCTGTGATAGCATATTCCAATCCCAAACCAATAGACGCCGCCAGTCTTGGTCCTAGACCTGTACTGTAGGCCAGCACCCCGCGCCAGTTCCTGAGTGCCATCACTGTTCCTGCACTCCAGAGCCCTGTCCCACATCACTGAAGACCCAAGCCCTCCTGTATGGGCAGTGGTGGCTTGATGGTTAGGGAAGCCCACTTGTAATTGAAAGATTGCAGCTTTGAATCCCTGACCAGCAAGGTACCACTGAGGTACCCTGAGCAAGGGTATTAGCGAGAATGGTCTGGCTGTAGACCTCCTCTGTGGGTACATCTCCTCTGAGGGAAAGGAAATGACGTAATGTTTTTAAAAACATTAAAATAACAAATCATGATTTTGTTCAG
>JAODKC010000038.1:21583071-21609053 GCA_026777985.1 Mormyrops attenuatus
GTCAGCACAAGGCTGACGGCTTCATCGAGTATCGTATGATGGTGATCGTCTGGACTGAACCATTTTCACCAGAGGGATGCATACTCTATTAGTGGAAATCTGCTCATAAAAAGAAAACAACACATTATACTCTCAGGAAGAGAGGCAGGAACTCACTGCTGCCAGATTTATTCATTCCAAGCCAGACAAACTGCACCAGGTCCTTGAAATGCCACAGCTGGTCCTTCACAAAGCGGTTTTCCGCCTCATTCCTGACGGTCAGTATATCAGCCTTGGGATCTGAAAGGCAGAGCACAAACACAAATTCTTCACTTCCTGGTCCTGTCACGGCCCCACCCACAGTGACCTTACCCTCCGAGGCGTGCGCCACGTACCCAGCTTGCTACACGTGTCGGTGATGTTCTCGCCGGAGTCACCCCACCGTGTGGAGGCCAGCTGGAAGGTGTAACAACTGTTCCCGAAGGGGATCCAGTTAGGGCCACTGCCCTTGTGCGAGCACCTCATTCTGGGCTGGTCTGTCGTGCTACTCGTCTCTTCTGTGGAAAGGGGAGAGCGGGACTCACCGGGCCGGAAAGACCAGCAGCTGGGCACCCAGCACTCTGTGGGGTGGCTCTTACCTGTCTTCAGTGTACAGCTGCGATGGCATTAACTAGTAACATATCATAAGACCAGTTAAGCTTGAAAACCAGAAAGGTCCACCTATAATACAGTAATCTAAAGAGACATCAATCCTAATTACTCTTCCCAACATAGCAGCCCATTCAATATTTTACAGAAGCTATTTTAGCACAAATTCAATTCTATAGCCATACCCTCCTCATTTCCTAACCACTATGCCCTCTGCTGGTCAGGAGGGTTATGCCACACTTACCAACTGGGACATGGCAGATGGCTCCAGGAAGCTCCTCCATGCAGTCTGTGGCCTTCCAGAAGCCATCGGTGTCCAAGTAGACGCAGTCCCCTGCCGTGGGCTCCGAGGTCCACCGGCTGAACACGGTGTGGCTGTTATCTGTCCAGTGGTAGTGGGTCCCGCCCTGAGGGATGAAGGTGTTGCAGTACTGGACAATCTAGCCCATCGCTTACCTGATGCTTGACCGAATCAGAATGTCCTGGTTATTGGGAAGGGGGGCAGGACCCCAACAAACAGGACTATGAAAATGACAAAACCTCCAACCCAGGGCCTTCTGACTCAGGCTCTGCTAGGAGTCAGCCGGAACCAGGCTGTAGCTGCTGGGCAGCACACCGATGTGTTTTTTGGCCCTTTTTACTGGGAGCATCTTGCCTTGGCCATGGGTGCGACAGACAGACAGACACACACGTCGGGTAAACATATCCTTATGGGGACCGCTCATTCATTTCTATGGGAAAAATGCTAATGCTAACTATGACAACTTAACCCCCACCCAGCCCTAACCATAACCATAAGTAACCAAGCAAAATACTAGAGTTTTTGCATTTGTAGTTTTTTCATTGCAGTCACAGATTTTTATTCAACTGAGTTTTCCCAGGAAAACTGCTCACACACACACACACTTCATTTTCTGCTCCTCATTCTCACCCAGAATGACAGTAAAACATCATCCCGCCCACAGGAGCGACCGCCCCCCACAGCGCCTGGTAACGGACCGGAAAGTGGGGGATGGCTGGTTTGGTGGCGATTTACCATGCCCCCCCCAGCAATAGGGCTGGCTGCCATGACAGCACTTATCCTCCGGCGATGGCAGGAGGCCTGGGAATGTGGGAACCAGATCACTGGTTAACAGAGTCATGTGGTATCGGTGGGTCAAACTGCCCCCGAGCGCTGACTCGCGATGACTCAGCATGCCCCCGTGGGCCTGCAGATGCCGGCAAGGCCCGTTCCGAACCAAGACAAGGAGGCCTGCTCTGCGAAACAGATCTGGCAGTCTTTGGAAAGGGATCAAAAGCTTGGGCGCCTTTCCCGGAAAAATACAGCTTTTCTTGGAAGAGGAAAGAAAGCAGAAAATGCTGGAAGCTACTGGCTCCAGAGACAGGAGTGTGTTTGTTACGTTGCAGTTTGCCAATGAGCAGGATTATGTACATCAGATTTGACTGAAGATTAAAGTATATTAGTGAGCAGCACCTTCGATCATGACTAAGCACCTTTAAATTTGCGAATTTATAGTTAAAGTGCATCTATAGCTTATTGACACTTAAATGTGACCTTTGACCTTCAAAGAACTTGCACCCATTGAGATTTCACCGCGCCGCGTAGATTTTGGTATGGATGGTAGGGACCAACAAATATTACGGGAGTATCCAACTTGTCCCTACAAATATTTTTAGTGACCTCCAAACTTTTTCACGTTAAGATCTTCAGAGTAGAATTAGAGGAAGTTTCCTCCTGCTGACATTTGCTGTGCAAAATCAAAGGTGCGTGCCAATAGTGTTTCCTTCCCTTCTATGTCTACTCTCGCTAACTCATTGTTGTCCCCTTTGAAGTTCACAGAGATGCAGGATGGAACCTGGAAATACAAGGCCTACCCTACTACCCTACGTGCAGCTTCACGTGAGGTTCCTGACTCCCAGTAGCGACTGGGTTCGTGCAGCTGCTCGAAACGAGAGCGCAGTGAGAGTATTATGGTTTGGTGTTTTATTATAAATCGCACATCACAAGGATTTCAGATAATTATGTTTGGTACAGTTATTGTCGGCGGCATGTTTTCAGCGGTTAATCTTTTATGACAGCGCGGTATGCTAAACACATGGTGCCAAGCAGACTTCATTCACTTTTACATTCAACATTCACTTGACGGGCAGCAAATTAGGGAAGTCTGCCTATTTGTGGTTTTATGTATCTGTCGTTTAGTGTGGTCCGTCTTTTCATGATTTCATCCTATGAGGGGTACAAAATGCATGATTTTCATTGGTCCGACATCCTTTGATATATGATATTTATTCATTGCTCTATTGCTTTTTGAGAAGATGGCTAAAATGTATGTAGCTAATGTGTCGTGATTGTTTTGTTACCTAGAAACTGTCAGGACCAGCCAACATCCTGTCAGGACAGGATATTTATTTTCTATTTTCATAAATAATTTATTATTAGCTGATTTTCTTTAATTCTTGTACTTTCACCTGAATATTTTTGTTGTTTTCCCTTTTAATAATATATATATGTTGAAACGATTTTTTTAACAAATATATTTTTGGCTTTATTTTGATTGGTTTGCAGTTCTGAGAGTGTGTATGTGTATGTGTGTGTGTGTGTGTGTGTGTGTGTGGATAGATTCCCCACAAAGGGAAACTCTCAATTAAATAAAAATCTGGGACTGCAATTAAAAAACTAAAAAGGTCAAAGCCTTTTTGTCTGGTCACTTATGGTTAAGGTTAGGGCTGGGTAAGGATTAAGGTTGTCATTGTTGGGATTAGGGTTATGCCCATAGAAATGAATGGAGAGTCCCCACAAAGATATGAGTACAGGTCTGTGTGTGTGTGTGTGTTTAGGGGTGCAAGGGGCTGGGGTAAGATGATTCAGACCCTACCAATGCTGAAACCAAACCTACGCCCTTGAACTCGCTTCCTCGCCATTCGACATGCCGCTGGCTGCCAACACTCCATATTGTTTTAATTTGCTGACCGTCCTGGCTATGGGTGCCTGCAGTTGTGCGCACTATGCGCACTCTTGGCGTTTACACTTATTTGTCTAATGTTCATTTTTTTTGCCTCAGTATGTCTGCAACGGCAACTTAAAAAGAGGAACGGGGCTGCACGATTCTGGGTAAAAGAGGAGTCATGATTTTCGTAATAATTAGAATTCTTAGCATTAAGGGCACAGGACATCGATGGTAAGGACATGTCTTACCAATACTGTGTTAGTACTATGTGTTTTTGGGGGGGCTGGGGGTCTGAGGCTGATTTGGTTCCTACCAATATTGATACCGAAGCTACATCCTTGCGACACACAGCAATACTCCACATGCTCAGTACCTCCATTGACAGTTTGACCTGAGGCGGGGTGATGTCCATAAGAGGCACCTACGTCTCTGCTGACGAGGCCAATCCACATGGAGGCGTTTGCCTTGCTGACGGTGATGGAGAGGCTGGCCTGCTGGAAGGTGTCCGACACGCTGGCCAGGTCCATGCCCTGCATCTTGCAGCTCTGTAGAGCCTCTGCCCACGTCCTGCCGCCCAGCAACACGCTGTAGGTGTGGTTGCCCACAGTGAAGTTCCCCTCAGACACGGAATCGTTTACTGGTTCTGCAAACAGGGAGACCCGCAGTTTCAGGGACACACGCTTCATGGAAGTAAACATGCAGAAGGCAAAGTGACTAACAGGACATCCCAACAGGAGTACATCTTGGGACGACTGGTGCGCAACACTGAGCCGTCGACTTCCAAGACGAGCAGCAGAGATGCTCAGTGAAACATTGAAAGTCTACAGTTATGTGATTGAGCGATTCTACTAGAGCAAAACTGCAGAAACAGCAGTTGGCCCACTGAAGCTAATGGCCGCAAATAAAAATGCCAGCTCTTTAAACACCATGCCACTCTTCATCACCATCAGCGTCATTGTCACTGGCCCAGGACATACCCACCTATATAACGCTGGCACATGGAGACGTAATGGAGTTCCTTGCAGGACGCATAGTCCCAGGTGCCCATCATGGCCAAGGGCTCGTTGAACATGTAGGCGCACATCCCTATGCTGTCGGGCTCAAGAACCTGGCGTGGGGAGGAGAGGGAGACAAGTTCAGCTAGCTTGCTCCATCAGGAACACCTTCATGTTACATTCTGGGAGCCTGTAGTACGTTTTGTGGGAAGGGGGAAGAAGCCAATGTTGGAGAGTAGGGGGGCGGAGGAGACTTACGTTGACCGCTATGGGGCGCACCTGCCCCAGCAGCAGGGGGTTGAAGTTGAGGAAGTTGACAGAGGAGCCGTCTACCCAGTGCGTGCCCTGCAGTCCCAGTTTCAGGCCTATCCAGGACTTCGGGGGAAGGTTCGGCAAGGCAGAGATGATGAAGTCTGAGGAGGCACAGCAAGACGGGCCCATCAAGATGGAACGGGTTTGACACCGAGCGGTCCTAGGGTTTTGGGGTGGGGGGGGTCACTCACCCTGCTCCACCTGGCTGGAGATGGTGACCAGTGTTCCCAACATAGTTTGGCAATGCTCATTGGCATTTCTGAAGGACGTGTAGGAAGGCCTGAACGGCATGTAGCACTGCCGGTGCAAACAGACACCATCAGACAGGCAGGCCGCCCCCGACGCGATTAGCAGTCACCCGCAGGCTCCGGCGCATGTGGGACTAACCTCCCACCAGCCCTCGTCACGAAAACCCATCATTACCGCAGAACTAAATACATCAGAACCAACAATTATAGGACACTAATTGGAGGAAAATTGTTACTAACAGGCTGCAGGCTCAAAGTGACCTTGCACTGGTTAACAATGTATGGACTGTACCAACAGCATTAACAGTAAAAATATTTAAGTGCAATTTAACATATGGTTAAAGGCCCAGGGCCATGAGTCTGGGTTAGGGTGGCAACCTTGTCTCTGAAAGCCACAGAGTTTCCGTCACAGGGAAGGCCGGCCGGAGGGGGCTTGTGGTCCTTCTCCATCGACGTGATGTTCAGCTTCTCACATATGAACGGAAGAGCCTGCTTACATTTGTGGCTGTATTCTGGGAAGGGGACCAGGCATCACATCAGAGATAGCACATGGGCACGGCATCGAGCAAGATGCTGGGGGCATGCGGGTGCGTGACGTCATCCGCTAAAGAGCTTTCAGTCAAGACACAGGAAGTGGCTTTTTGTTCTGCAAAGAGTCTGAATGCAAATGGCACGTTAGCGGCTTACCTGGGATTATGGATGCCATGCTCAATGACGAGCACTGGCCGAAGAAGACTGACTGATAGTACTGGCTTGATCTGAGGAGTGAGATAATGATTATGGTGATTATCTGCAGAACGTGACGACTTCGGATTCCTCAGTAATAGGACAAAGAGACAGGTGGGGCCCCTCCTGACCCGCGTGGGCCCCATGTGAGTTATAGTTGCTGTAAAAAAGCCCAGCATTTACAATAGGCAAGAATCAGTTTTAGTTTCAGTTTAAGTTTAAGGAACTATTTCTAAAGATAGACACATTCAACTTCCAGTCTAATTCTTAGAGAATCCTACATGTGCACATTATGTATTAATGTCCTCAAAATGGGCACACGATCCAGGGATCAGCGGTAAATTAAACAGCTCACTGCTTTAGCTAAATAGTATTAAAAACTAGAAATGGAAAACATGACACATTTGTTTTCTTTTTATTTAAGTTTCAGAATCAGTATTTATAGTTTTTGTCTAGCGAGAATTTTTAAATTTTATGTTCTTAAAAACATAAAACATAACTTAAAAAGTTAACGACAATAACCCTAGCATGAGTGTGTGTGTGAATGTGTAAGTGTAAGTGTAAGTGTAAGTGAGTGTGTGTGTAGGTTAAGTATATACAGTGGAACCTCGGGTTTTGAAATTAATCCGTTCCAGAAGGCTGTCTGAGAACTGATTTGGTCGAAAACCAAATAAATTTTTCCCATAAGAAATAATGTAAATTGGATTAATCCTTTCAGACCCCCAAATGACTCCTTATTTAAAACTATGTAATTACATACCTAATGCTAAAACCATAAATAAAAACTTTAGAACCCGTAAATACATGAAATAAATGAAAATTTTACTGCAATTTCCCTGCACTGTCAAGAGCTAATGACATACAATTACATCCTTTTTAAGCTCTAGCGCGGTTCTCATGACTTTCCTTTTTCGTTCGCTGCCATCACCAACCTTCTTAGGACCCATGGTGGCTCACGTAAAAAGATAAGAGCAACAAAAGCAAAAAAAAACACAAGAACGTTCACAGCACAATTCGGCAGAGATGTTCCTTTCGTGAGCGTTAGCAGTAGACTCATACCCACACATTGTTAAACAGGTTTTAGCACAAAATGGTTGGCTGGTCAATAACCGAAAATATGGTCGACAACAGACGTTTTTTTACCAAACAATATGAACCGAATTCTACGGGATGCGAGATGTTCGAGAACCATGGTTCCACAGTATTTCATTATGGGAACCAAATGTCTCCACAATGTAATAAAAACCTGATATTTTGTCATCATGGGTTCACTTTTTTGGTCCCCACAAGGGATAACTCATTTTTAAGAAAATCTGTGACTGTAGTCAAAAAACTAAAAATGAGAAGAGTTTTGTATTTTGTTTGGTCACTTATGGTCAAGGTTCGGGCTGGGGGGGGGTTAAGGGTGTCATTGTTGGGATTAGAGTTTTGCCCATAGAAATGAATGGATGGTTCCCACAAAGATATGAGAACAGGTTTGTGTGTGTGTGTGTGTGTGTGCGCGCATGTGTGTGAATGGCAGCGCAGACTCACATCATGGGATGGTTAGGTCCAGGGAGTTTCATGTCCACCCACCAACTCTGCTTGCTGTTGGAGATCTGAGAAGACATCACATGCCATCACTTACACATCACACCACCAACCCAAGCCTACAATCCCAGCATGCTCTGCTCTCAGGGCTGTGAGTCGTGGCGTACAATCCCCTCCTACAGAGGTGGCAACAAAGCGTCTTTGTTTCTGGACCTCTGGGGAAGTTAAAGGTCGTGTTCAATAACCTACAGAGCATCATTCTCCAAACGATGGCCTCCATTCTCATCTGCAACAGCTCCAGAAACAGAAACAAATAACAATAATGAAAGGAGCACAGCCAGGCCTCAGGATCCACGTCCCTGAACACATGGCTCTGCTATAAAGCGGCAGAAACCATGTTAGGTTAAAATAAGCAATAAAAACAGGGGGTGTAGAAAAAATTAGGGAAGCAGACCCCCCCCGAAACATAAGAAGCAAACCGCTGAGCATCACGCATGATTTATCAAGTCAAGCTTGTCTTTGGCTTAAAGCTTTTCTCGAACAATCAACAGCTGAATATTTAATGCCCACTACAATTTGACACTCTGTCCTCTTCACTCATTTTCCCAACGCTGGGATTGTTTCAGTGTTTCTAAAACCAGGCACGTTGGACTGAGCTCACTAACCAGTGTATTCCAACGAGACTCATGATAAACTTGATCAAATCAAAGTCGACAACAGAAAGAGTGCCGTTATTTAGACATCTCTTCCATATGTACTATGGATGAGCCAATTTGTGTTTTGGAGATCAATAACAGTGCTTTATGTATATTTCTACATACGCTTACTGTGCACATCTGGATTCAGCACTCAGCAACACTATAATCTGCCATCTGAACAATCAACTTCCAGACCCAGAAGACTAACCACAGTGCAACCCACTGCTCTTGTTGAAATGAAAGCAATGTAGGGACCTTGCCTGGGCTAATTGGATATTGATCTGCCTCAAGGCATTAATAGTTGGAGGTTGTGCCAGCTTGCTGTGGTTGGAGGAGCAGTAATGGCTGGCCTCTTCATGGGTGAGTGCGGGCTTGCTCACAAACCAGAACTCGTTCCCATCTATGAAAATGGAGGTCTCGTGGTGTCCATCTGATGTAAAAAAAAAAAACACACCGGGATGCAGGTTACCTCACGGCCGGAGGGGGGGCAAACGGAGGACTTGCAAGCAAAAAACTTCACATCATATTCATGTCAATAACTAAAGCATGTTTTTGACGAGTGGAGAGAAAATGTAAGAGGAAAGCTTACCTGGATTATACCATTCCGGGTTTTCTGGGGTTTTGCCTGGGGGGCGGGGTGATAAAATGGAAGGGAACATCAGTTAGGTGGGGGCCAGCCAAGGAGCAGCAAAGCAGCCAGGGAACATAGAGAGGCGGCATGACATTTACCCCGTGGGATCTGACACACCCACTCGAGCTGGGCGGCGCAGTTGAACGGGCTGGCATAGAAGGTCCTCAGCGGCAGGTTCAGCATTAAGAAGAATGGTAAGGTTCTCACCTGCGTCTGTGTCGCCACAGAGGACAGATAAGCGCAGGTCAGCGGTCACAAAGAGGCCCATGAGGCACTCCAGGCATAACTAGCATCACCATCACCGCTCCAGAAACCACCTGCGCGCCGCTACCGCACAATGTGCAACAGCTGCAACGATACGCCCGCCGACCGAACTGTACTTCCAGTCCCATCCATGTGGGGGCAGGAGATGCCTCTCGCCATAGCATGGGAACAGCGAGCGTAACCCCAGGGGATAGGCGGGGTCTGGTCTCCATATCATATTTACCTTGAAGGCTGTGCACTCTCGATTGTACACATCATCCTCGAGAAACTCGCCCTGGAAGATGGAGGTGGAAACCTGCAAGAGGGTCATAGAGTCAGTTTCTAAAGCACCTTCACCACCATCTGTGAAATGCTTCTAATAGTGTACAGTAGTAACAGGGGAAATGAGGCTTTCATTGCTATAGTGGGAGGGACAATCACACCCCATTGGTCACTGACTGGTTTCAACCACCTCCCATTGGTTACCACATTGGCACCAATTGAATTTAATCAGACCGTGATTGACAGCACACTGCACAGTGTAATGTAGCTTCAGTGACCACTAGTCTACACTAGTGACGGTTTGAGTGTGGCGCCCTGGACTCACTGGTCTTCCGTCAGACCACTCCCAGGTATTCTCAGCGCTGGGGTTTCTCCGGTTCAGCCCAGTCCAGAAGTACCGATCATTACTGTGGGGAGACCAGGACAAGGTTTGAATAAGAAACTGTCGGTAAGAATGTCGTGAGTGTGAACAGGAACTGCAAAAGTCATGCATGTGTGTGTATGTGTCTGTGGTCTCCAGGCCACCGCAGTCAGCAGGAAGGCCAGGCGAACACGCTGTTCCTGGTGGGTGGAGACAGAAGGCCAGGGTGAGCAAGCGACTGAGCGAGACAGGCCTGTGACAGTGGAGCCCCCTGTAGGGGAGGCAGGATCAGGAAGGACAGGCAGACATGCCGCACATGCGACTGATCACGGACTCCTCCACTGAAGCCTCCGTGCTCCGCCTGCCTGGCCCTCTTGGTGGAAGGCGGTGCGAGAGCCAGGAGGGTGGAGAGGGCTGAGCGACCATCCCAGCCTCCACCTTGTTCACATTTCTTCCATTAAACACACCCGGTTTGACAACACGCCCTGAAGTACATGAGACAGGAGTCTGCCCATCTCACTGCATCCGAACCCACTAAACACCAGCCGGTCTCCTCAAAGCCAGGCTGGCACTCAGTGTCACAAGATGACACGCATGGACCCCGTCCCACCTAGCTCCTACCCTGCCATGTGGAGGTCAAAGGTCACCAGGAGCCTGACCTGACAGAGTCCCTGAGGAGATCGTGTAAGGCCGTTATCTCGTCAATGTGGCTGAAGCTTGCCAGGTGAGCCCCCAGGGCTTGGCAAAACTGCTCCGCCTCCTCCCAGGTGCGTTTGCGGCTCACCCTCTCCTTATGGAAGACCTGCAGGGGGTGCAAGTGTCAGATACAGCCATAGACGCCACCCAGAGAACAGATAAAGCACAATGTAAACACATACTGCCCCCCCAAGTGTCCACACTCCCAGATCCAATGGCTATTTTTTACCTTGTAGCAGTAGTGGATGTTGGGACTGGAGACCCACCCAGGACTGCACTGAAGGCTGAGGTCCGGTTCTGGTTCTGGGGGCACGTGGGGCCCGATTTCCACCTTGCAGATGGAGCCGGCCTTGAACGAGGTGCAGTTCTTCACCTCCCACTTGCCCCGTGATTTGCCGGTGGATAGCACAGCGCAGCCCCCCACCAAATCTGCAAGCATGACCAGACACACACTCGGTGGAGGGAAAGTGTGTGACAGAACGGCGTCCCCGCTCGGATCCGCCCGGCGGATCAGCAACACCGCGGCAAAACCTCATAGCCCAAAATAATGCAATAATACCAGCACAGAGCTGCATTAACTTGTGATTAACGTTTGAAAGGGAGCGCGGCGCTGGCACACTGGCATTTCTGTTCAGACTCGAGTGCTCATGCTTGTAACCTTTAACCTCGAGAGTCAGCAATGCGTTTTCATAGCTACAGCAGATGGGTTTCCTGCTATGTTCCCTCTGCCACTTCTCAGCCAATCTGTGTAATCCACTGCAGAGTGCCGCCTGACTCTCGGACCGCCTACCTGGCTGAAACGCTTGCCAGTTGGTGTAGGTGACGCGGTCAGCCGGGCCGTCGCCCATCACCCACTGGTACTCCCCCGTGTTTTTCACGTCCTGCAGCCCGATCCAGAAGTACGATTCGTTGGCTGTCTGGTAGTCCCGGATCAGGCTGTTTATGAAGGCCTGCTCAAACCTGCGGCGGACACGTTGCAGTTTGGGTAAAACCACGCCCAATGGGGGCGGGGTCACAACTGCCCGCTCAACCTCGCTCACCTGTTCATTATGGTGAGGTTACACCGGTCTTTGAAGTGAACCTCACTGGTGTCCACCTTATAGCAGGCTTTGCCGTGCCGTCTCCAGTCCTGAGAGAGATGGAGAGACTTCAGGGCTGGGGACGATCCAACAGGAGATCACAGCATCCCCTGGTTACCAGGCGTCTCACTCAAACTGACTCACACAGCTCCAGTGCCGGTACCTGCTTGCACAGCTGAGCTCACGCTAGAGCAGTTTGGGCTTATTTTATTGTCTGTCCTTCAGGGAGGGCAGACAGGCGGCCCGAACAGGACTCACCCCACCCTCCGGGCATCCAGTCATCAGCACACTGTCGTTCACCTCTCCCTTCTTCATACACATGAACGCCTGCTTTCTCTCACACGGGACGGTTCTCCACAGGAGACCCTGTTCACAGAGAAAAGCGAAAGTTTAGCGATTCATCATTTCTTGCATGAGAATAAACATTAAGCTTCATACACGGGGATCAACATGAATGTTTCCATATTAAAGCTCAACCTCATGTCCGCATTTCACATTGACGTTTTATCAGTATTGTTTTAATATCGCATGTAGAGTTTTTCCCCTCATATAGTTAAAGCAGTTCAAGCTTCGGAAAGGAAGGACACAGAGAGACAGACCTTTCCTGAATAGGAGACACAGGTGGAATTCCCATCATTAGCTGGCTGAGGCTGGTTCCTGGCCCAGTAGGTGAAGGTGACGGGTGACTTATCAGCCCAGTGGAAAAGGACTTGCTTGTCCTCACTCCTCAAGCCGGTCCAGACGTCAAAACTGTCATCTGCAATGACCAAGCTCAGTGTCACTGCCTAGTCACAAGCCTGGGCACACCCACTCACACCCGTGAACCAGACACAAACACCTGCAGGACTCTGGAGTGCACTGGGCTCTGTGCTTGGGATGAGCAGACCTCACAGGCTGTCCCTGCGTGGGCTCCAGCACCACCAATTTACAGCTCCAACCTCCACACCAAAAGGGACAGACAGCCACAAACCCCCCCCCCCCCCTCAACAAAAACAATTTACTGCTATACCTAATCTTCCTTTCACTCCAAACGTATGCTATAACTTATGCTAACCACAGCATAATATTCTGAGTTTAGTGAGATGGAGATGTAGGCGGGGCATACTGGCATGGAAGTGGGAGCTGAGTGCCTCCACGTGGGCGAGGCTGTTCACACTCAGGAGGTTGGCGTCCATCTCCCTGCAGCGCTGCTGGGCCTCAAATATGGGGCGTGGGGGCTCCCTCTCCAGCTTGAAGCAGAAGCCGTTCCAGGGCAGCCAACCCGCCTCACAATTCGTGGGCTGGTCCACCCAGTGGGCTGGAGAGAGCAATGACAGAGAGGGGGCCGCATTCACCAGAGGCCCAGGAGAACACTTCCTGGAGGGAGACACTGGAATCTCCATTTCACCGCTTACGATGACTGCAGCGCTCTCCCAAAAAGGCAGCATCGGAGGCTCACCTGATGACTCTGGGTTTGTCTGGTTAAGGGTTTTTTTGCAAATGTATGGCAGCTTCTGGTCACAGTCTGCACTCTCCCAAAATCCTTTGGGGTTCATCACCCCACAGTCCAGTGTGTTCAAGATGGAGGTGCTCGGCATTCCTGGTGAAAGGAGATAGGAGGATCAATGCAGGAACCCAGCTCACAATCGCCCGTTATCATCAATGTTTCATCTCCTGTAAAGTTGTTTACACCGTTACACTATATATTTTTAAAACTGACATACTTGGAGTTAACAGCAGGTCCCACCTTACGGGACTTGAACCTGCAACGTCCCGAACTCATGTGCATAACTGCAACAACACCGGCTCTCACGAGCGGGAAGGACAGGCACGGCCCCACGCGTTAGTCCCATCAGAGGCGTCCCGCGTTCGACCAGCCCATAAAGAGAGCATTCAGCACACTGGTGTGTTATTCAACGTTGCTAACAATGCCCAGACGCCGTGTGCCCAGTGACCTCGATCTTAACAAAGGACTCCTTTGTTTGCGCCCCCCCTGCCAAGCGGCGGGTGGCGCGCTCCGGGGCTCGGTCTCCTTGATGCAGCTCGGGACCGATAATCACCTTCTTCCCAGTGGACTAAGGCGAGGGGTGATCCGTCGGACCACTGCCAGCCCTGATTCATGTCCAGCTGCTCCAACCCGATCCACACCTGAGCGGGAAAATCCCTCCTTGCTGGATGTAGAGAAAAAGCAGCAGCATATTTACAGAGAGCCGGGGCGCCCTTCCTGATATGAAGCCCATCCACGATTTGTGCAACCACAGGCCTTTAGCTGCAACATGCTACACTCATCATTGCAAATACTAACACTATTATTATATGTGTGTGTGATTAGAATGTTTTGAAAGAATTGAGTTGTTTGTGAGTAAATGTGGCACCAGAAGGTAGACAGACACCTGGCACATCAGTGCGGAGTTCAGTCAAATCGCTGAACACCGCAGATACACCAAAGCTTACTTTTAGCCAAGAGCAGCTTCTTTATTCGCAGTTAAATTCCTGAGTGCTGCTTAGTGTGAAAGTCATGCCAATTCAGGCACATCGAAGTGCAAATGGGATTTTCTGCAGCGGACTGGACTGCGGCTCTGAGGGCAGGTGAAGGCTACCCCACCCGTCCTGTCCAGACCGCTGCCAGTAATCGCCGGTACTGCAAATGACAAGGTGGGAGGCGTGGCGATGCTCTGTAAGAAGGCCTCATGCCTGGTCCGTCCCTCACCTGAAAACAATTCCAGCTCCTGCAGGGTTGCGACGCTGAGCAGGTCCGCGCCCTGACTACGGCAGGAAGCACGGGCTTCGTGCCAGGGGAGAGCCGACTGCAGGTTGTGCTGGTAGCAAGACCCCCAGCTCGAATTCTCCCATAATATTTTGCAGCCGCTCTCTGTGAATGGAAGGTGGTTCAAAAAAAAAGTGAGAAACGTTGCAACCGATTACAGTGCACATACGTACAGTCGCTTATAACTGTCACATTATATTAATAAACAGTGTTCAGTGGCAATCATACTGCGGAAGGTCTGTGATGTGAAGCACAGAAAACAGACAAAAGCGATGGGGTTCGAACGAAGGCACGTTCAGGGCATATGGTCCAGTAAGCAAGGTCCTGCTAGAGAGCTAGAGCCGTCCAGGATCCCACCTCGCTTGCCTGTTAATGACGGATTACAGAGGAACACCTGGGAGCTAAGAGCCTTAAGGAACATTCCAGGGCCTAATGCAACCCTCTGCACAACTGGGAGTGAAACCCAAACTTTAACCAACAAAGAAAGCTGAGAACCGGTCAGAAGCTGGAGCGCAGTTTCGAAAGTGAAGGCAAGATCCGGAACTATGCTAAGGTAAAAGAGACATCTCTTATAGCTGCCGAACGTTCAACACGAGGCATTTGGATGAGTTCTCACACGGGTATGACAGCTCTGGGCCAAAGCACCGGTGTCTGGTCACAAAGCCAGTTCACACCTCCCTGACCTAGTTAGCATCCACAGTGATGGGAGCTCCCCGCACACCACTGTCCATACTGGACCTCTCGTAGTTGGACGGAGGAGGGGGGCACTTGCCGGGTTTGAGGCAGTGTCCCCACTTCCTGTCCACATCGAAGTTGGCGGTGGTGGAGCACCAGGAGAGCCCATCGTCCGGGTCATTTGGGAGGCATCCATGGACCCAGCTGCCATTGTAGAGAAAGGGGAAGCTGCAGGGTGCTCCGTAGGAATTCCCCAGGGTGGTGTGCATGACTAGGAAGGGGAGGAGGGGGAGGGTGAAAACATACAGCTTCAGCAGCGATGTCATCTTGTTACCCAATCGCCCCGCCACCACAGAGAACATCACTGCAATGAAACTCAAAACGCTTCCCTTAACAGATTCCAATTTAAGAAAGGATCCCTTTTCTTTGGCATTTTGTGACTGACTTCTATAATAAGACAAAAAAGAAGAAAGGAGAAATGCTACGGGGATGGGGGCAGAACAGCGCGGGGGGGTTCTGGAGACCAAATTAACAAAGTGTAAGACTTCCTGTCGGCAAGGAGAGCAAAAGGTTTTGTTTCAGATGTAAAATACCTCGAGAAAAAAATCAGGGGAATTATTACAGAACTATGACAAAAAACAAGCCAGTGCCATTATATGTAGCTCACTTAAAACAACTGGTAAAGATAAGATATACGTTATTTATCCCTGGGGGAAATTCTCTTGTACAGTCATAATTAGGCTGTATGAATCAAATCATCCAGATTAAACAGCACTATACCAAAGAAACACTAGAGCCTTCTCTCTAAATAACAGATAATGTCGACTGTGTCAGAAAGGCCTTTTCTAGCATAGCTGATGAAGCAGCCAAGGTCCAGTTGACACAGTTTCAAGATGTGCCTGACTAGGCACAAAACGAAAGCAAAAATAAATAAATTAAATACATAAATCAGTCGGCAAGCAGTGCATTCTGAAAAACACTCACTAAAGCGTGGCACCACCGTACCAGTACAACAATATCATTACTCATTGCTTCCAGAGTGCAAACTGCATATCCTGGTAAACATGCCTAACAAG
Source organism: Mormyrops attenuatus (assembly GCA_026777985.1). Lineage (NCBI taxonomy): Eukaryota > Metazoa > Chordata > Actinopteri > Osteoglossiformes > Mormyridae > Mormyrops > Mormyrops attenuatus. The sequence continues at coordinate 21,598,945 of JAODKC010000038.1, forward strand.
ACAAATATTTTGACTGCCACACTTTACCAAGAGTAAGAAAATAGGCTAACATTTCACATATCAGGTCAGGGGAGATGCTCAGAAAGTACTTCAATTTCTGATATCCCCCCAACTCCATCAACACCCACTACTAACCAACAACCTACACAGAGAACCAACCAGGCAAAACAAACAACAACCAGGCAAAACAAACAACCAACCAGGCAAACAAACAAACAACCAACCAGGCAAAACAAACAACCAACCAACCAGGCAAAACAAACAACCAACCAACCAGGCAAACAAACAACCAACCAACCAGGCAAACAAACAACCAACCAACCAGGCAAACCAAACAACCAACCAGGCAAAACAAACAACCAACCAGGCAAAACAAACAACCAACCAGGCAAACAAACAACCAACCAGGCAAAACAAACAACCAACCAGGCAAACAAACAACCAACCAACCAGGCAAACAAACAACCAACCAACCAGGCAAACAAACAACCAACAAACCAGGCAAACAAACAACACAGCAGCTGGACCAGATGTTGCTGCATCAGAGCTGACTGACCCTGGTAGGGCTGCTGGCAGATACTCTTCGAGGACTTGCCCCTGGTCCACCGGTCGGCTGAGTCCCGCTTGGCGGTGACGGTGCCGTTCACCACAGCCAGGGCCATCCGGTACTCTGTGTGCACAGCCCCATCCATGCAATGCCACCAGAGCATGTTGCCGGGGTCTCCGCAGTCGAGCAGCCGCAGCACCTTGCTGCGCACCTCCAGCCCCAGACATTTGGTGCTGGACACGTGGAAGAGTCGATGATCAGTGCCCCACTTCCAGAGCTCTGCCTGGGAGCCGATGCACTCGGCCACCCGCAGCTGCTGCTGCTCGTCTGCCAGGACGCACTTCCCTGAGCTGCCATGACGGATAGTGAAGGCGTCATCACCTGGGAGAGAGAGAAAAGGAACTGACTTGCACAAGCCTGCCTGTCCGTCGATCGGTCAATGGCTCCTATCCTGTATCTCTGAGACACAAGTAACCTGAACAGAGTGAGCTTTAAGGACAGAGACTGTCTCAGCAGCAGGCCGGCACAGCTAGAACTAAACAGGACCATACATTTAAAAGGAATAGACCCTTGTTGACATCTTAGGAAAATCTACAGGCCCATCATGTGCCATGATTCTTCAGTACACGATCACTCCCGTCCAAATAGAAAAAAGCGGCCAATGATGAAACAGCATTATGATCCTGTAAATTATTCATAGACATCCCTGCTTGGCTACCTCCCAACCCCCCCCCCAAAAAAAAACAATTCCACTTGACTTTCAGCAACAAAATTTCCAAGGCAGCAGGATAAACCGGGACGTCATTCTACCGAAATCTTGATTCAATTACAAAAGAACAACAAATTAAATTAAAGGGAGGTGTACATGCCCCTTCCTAATCATGACTCACTGATTACCTATAAAAAAGAAAAACGAGCATTTTCACTATCAGTGAAAGTGACAAGTAGGCCTAGATCATCTTAGTGCAGATCTCAGGGCTGCGAGTTAAACTGGTAATTGCAGGACGTAAGACCTCGTAATGCTTGCAGTGATAGACGCCTATGTATACAAAGTAGAAAAAAAACTGAGCTTAGGAAATGCTCTTAAGGAATAAAAAAGGACAATCGTCAAATATAGAGAATAAAATTTCATAATTTTGAGGGAATATAAATGCTGCTCACAAAGATCTCAGCAGGAAGAAAGGAAAGTTAGAGCCAAATATAACACTATTCGGTAACATTCCTCCTCTTTTTAAGCAAGTTCAAACGTATCAGCCAAATAGCCTTCTTGGTGAAACATTCCGCAGTTTCTCGTCGGCTGAAAACTTCTAGCACAGAAGCAGGTCCGCAGTCTCTGCCCGCTATGCAGATTAGACTATCGGCTACATATCGGCGCATTTTTGCATCTTTAACATATGTGTATTTCTTCCTATTATCGATTATTTGCACAGCTTCCGTGCCGCGACGCCTCCATCTCGCCCCGGCGGGGCCACATTTAGTTTCTGTTTACTGGTGTTCCCAGCATATCCACGGTAAAAGAAATTGGACTTTATTTTTTTTATTGGTGGCAGGGACAATAATATGCAATAACATCAAATCATATATATTCCGTTTCTCGATACACTTTCCGTCCTAAAGCGGAGCAAACTTTCGGTCCCCGGGACCAACGTCATGCGCAAAGCTTGCAGAGTCGATGCCACTTCTCGCTTATTGCTTTGTAAACACGTAACTTAAAACAATGCACCGTTAAAGTTTAGTATATCCGCCGTGAAACTCCTTCTATGGCATGAAAAGCTGAGGGGCCAGGCTGGCTCTGAGTGACAGCGAGGCGGTGGCACTTTCCGAAGCCCGATCTTACCAGGACGCGCCGCAGCCGCGCTGCCGGAATCCGCCTTCAGGAGTCCCACAAGCAGGGGCAGACACAAGCAGAGCGCCGCCTGCGTACTCTTTTCCATACCTACGGAAGTATCACCTGGCTTTATCTATCACGATAACTGTAACGCTTTGTCGGGAATCTGGCGCTTCAGAGACGTGCGACTTTGACGGCGCCGCTTACAACCTCCCCGCCTCGACTCGCTGTTATGGCCATTTTTTTCCCCCTCTCTCCCCTCCCAACTTTTCCCGCCCCTATTCATAGACGCGCGTCTGTGATTGGTCATTCGTTTCGGCGTCACGCCCGGATGACCACGCCCATATATAAATACACAAAAAAAAAAAATCGGGACGTCTCTTCATGTTGCGCGGTCGCAGCCTTGATCACAGGCGCAGGTTCGAATTCATTATTCTGGTTAAATTTGCATTCCAAAGAGAAAGCAAGGAAATATTGAAAACATAAAATAAACAGCTCAACTGTCTCAACGGCCCGAAAACCCAAACACTGTAAAGGAAGTCGCACAGAAGGACGTTGCGCGGCGCCGACAGTTTTATGTTAAAAATAACACCTCCATAGATGGGGGATGGGAAACTAACACGAGTCTGTGCTTCAGTGGACCTTCCCCTCAACCCGAGGCTCCCTTGGGTGTGGCGGGTATTACTTATTTGAAGTGACGACAATAAAATCTCTGTTCGACATGTTTTTGAGACAAAAAGAAAGCATAGCTACGTGTGTATCAGTTACAAGACATCACAAATCATAAGCAATATAAGAAGAGCTGCCATTTGGACCGAAGTGTACTGAATATGAAGTCAGCTAACTAACTTGGCAAATTAACCCTGGCTTTGTTGTGACGAAACATTTCCCAGAAGTAGATAGCCTAGGCGCAAATACGTAACAAAGTGTGTAATGCATTCCTGCGCTGCACCGCCCACGTCTCATTCCTGTTGACTTCACAGAGTGTACACAGTATATTAGGTCTGTAGATCAGTGCTAATATTATTATGTTGTGTAAAACCCTGCACTTTGTCTTCCAGTAATATGGTGTGTCTAAAACCGAACTGACGAAATTCTCTTTTTTTTGCATTCAGGTTGCGAATATATATCGTACGGGTTTTTTCACTTTCAGTAGATAATAGTGGTCTTATGATTAGACAACGTTCGAAAGCAAACAAAACAGGCTTGACCCTCACAAATTTCAGCTGCACTCGAATCATCTGTTGTAAATGTGTCCAGTAGATAAACAAAGAGAAATGGTGGTTTTAATGAGGCTACCGTGGAAGAGAAAACCCTTATCTGGAAAGCCAGGTTAGTCCCATGATGAATTACCCCGTGCGTTCCTCGCAATTATTTGTCGTATGGAAGGCAAATATATGCCGGCTGTTTTGCAGAATAATCAAGCATGCTGTGGCTATAATAAAAAAAACAACTTCACTATTTAATTCTATGAGGTTAACGACCCCTTAAGGTGATGATACACAGGGCGACATTTTAAGCAAAGTTGCCGGGCAATTGCCAACGAAATGGCAGCTCATCTGGATCTGGATGATAGCGAAAATGATCCCACAAACGATCAAAGTTATTCAAGCAGAAATGTATTGCCCAATATCAATGGGAAACAGTGCCAGGCAACATTACTCAAGAAGTTTCCCTGTGTATCGTCACCCTTAGTCTCATTTACAGTGGTAAAGTCCGAAGACAATGACTAAGATGTATTTTCTTTACGTTTATTGTCATATAAACTTCTCCAAACTGTCAGTTAATAGTGCACACATCAAAGAATGACAGTGAGTAGGAGCATCATCAGAGGTTAATGGATCTGAATAATTGTTGATGTTTATACAGTATTTCGTATTCGGGATATTGTATTTGTATTATTTGTTTATGTTTGTAATGTGTTTTTTGTTTTTATCTCTTTTACCCCTTGTTCTAAAAAGGTTATTTTTTGCCTTTTGCCAGGCTGTCAGTGTAAATCAGAAATTGTTCTGTTGCCTGGAAAAATAAAAGATAAATAAAAAAATAAAAAGAGAAGTAGCATGAAAAAGAGAGGTAGGAACAACAGGACCCCAGAGAGTGGCACAGAATAACAAACAACGAACAATTAATAACGGAAAAAATGCCCAAAATATTGTATCATAAAATAAGTAGCAAATGAATGCTATTTATAAATATATATACTGACATTTATGGGAGAGATCACTGGCTAACTTACAGCAAAATAGAAAAATATGGCTACCGAGACTAACACATTTGCGGGATATGGGATCATGTAGGCCTATTGATCCACTGAAGTCCCCAGCCGTGTAGCCTTTGTATTTCAGATCTAGGTCCTATGTCCTAACAGCTATAAACTGCCACCAGCTAATCCGAGGAAGTGTAGTGGAGAGATTCAGCTCATGGTTATAAAGCACACTTATCAGGTGCAGACTTGTCAAAAGGTTTTAATATTAAAGATATGGCATGCGCTTACACTAGGCCTAACATATCGCTATAATTTGAATATGATATCATTTCAGTATTTGCTATGCAATCATTTTCAGAAGTGTTTCTGGCTTACGCGTGGTGTGCAAGTTTCTGCGATAGGTCGAAAACTTTTTTTCGATTGTTCACGACCAACTGGCGAGTAACCGAAACCACTAATGTCCCAGATTCGCGAATGCGAAGGGGGTTACTGTGTGTAGGATAACAGACCTACTGCATATCCATAATTTACATTATCTATTCTCAAAACATATTTTAAGTTTTAACTATACATTTAAATTAATCACATACATGCAGAACCTCATTTGTACTTTATTATGCATTGTTCCAGCTATCGAGTCCCACAGTACTGAAGGTAAAACATTCACATTAAAACAGAAATAAAAGGATGTATGTACATTTTCTAGAAAAGTTGCCGCTTTCGGCGTTTGGGATGTTTTATTTCTTAGAGTAAAGCGTGACACGAAAAAGTACAAATAACGGTCATCATGGACGACTGAAGAAAATGAACTCGCTTATCCGCTCCTGCAGAATGCCCGGCAGAGCGCAACAGCACTTGCATTTCAGTTATTAAAAAAAGTTTCAGCCCGCTGGTGACTGCTTGGAAGAAGTTAGTGCGCTGCAAATGTCACGCATCAATATTTCCCTTTGTTATGGCCTAGATTTTCTATGTCATTCTCGTGAAAATATAGGGCAGTAATTAAACCCAAATCTTTAAACGGTCTAGCCAAAGGGAAGTGTATAAATTAACAAAAGAAGTCCAAGAACAGACACAGAGATATGTATCCTAGCAGCGGAGTAGGATTTAAAATAAGCAAGTATCCTAAATCCGGAATATCAGAATAAAAAATTAAATCCCCATTAATCGCTCGCATTCAGAAATTCATTATTGCACAATAATATCATGCAGAAAAATGATCCCGTCCTATTTTCAGCTAAGAAAATTTCACCGCATTTGAAACAGCGTGACAGTATCGGCATAACACCGGACATGTGGGGAGACTTAGGCCGAACATAGGCTGTGGGAAGATTCCAAGTGTTTATAAGTGGGCGTGGGCACGTTCTCCAGATAACTAGACAGCTGGTTTTGTTAGCTGGCGAAAACATTCAGTTATATCCAAAGAAAAAATGTCTGTTAGGCCCCTAGTTTAAATCCGAAATTATTCTTCAAAACCCGTGAAGTGTATCATTATACCAAACCCAGGGGCGTCAGAAGCATTTTGAATGTGGGGGGGTACACACTGGCGGTGAACTAATATTTTATGTTAAATGTGAGGGGGACGTAATGGCGGCGACAGCCGTGATCTCTGGCCTGGGAAGTAGGCTAAAATAGCAAGTAACTGATGACGAATAACATTCATCAATTGTTTCTATGTGTCCCATTACTGGAACTTGTTTTTTTTTAGCAATAACGTATAAGGGATAAATACGTATAATGCATCATTTTATTTGACCAATTAACCAGAACCTATTTATTTATGTAATATTGGTTATTGAACTTGCGTTCACAATGAGCAGCGACATTTGCGGATAACTACAAAAATGTCGGAGTCCTTCCAAGAGGTGGCGCTTCGGCTACACAGTAAACAGTCCCGCCATGCCAGAATCAGACGTGATTCAGTCTCATGCGGCATCGATTAAAGAGTTTACACTGCAGATCGTCATAAACTAAACCCACAATAGAAAAAAGACTGTTAACGGCAATGTTTAAAACTTTTTTTTTTTTTTTTTTACTTATTGCACATACTACAGCACATTTACAGGAATACAGTTTATTCGTAGTACATATGTAACATTCATAGCAATGAAGAGCATCCTTGGGGGGAAGAAATATGTAATTTAACTGTGAGAAACGTTTGTATAATATAACGAAATGGTGATGCTTTATGTAAAGTGTTAGCATGACCAATGTTCCTCAGGACACAACACTCACTGTCTGATATGTCTCAGTACCCAGAGAGGACATAATTCCATAAGAGATATTTCATTCCATCCTACAGGAGCCACAAAACCAAATGGAAGGATCTTCAGCATCTCAATATAAGCAGAAGCAGCAGCAGTCCATGAACTGGCCCCCTCTCTCATCGGCCATCTTACTGCTGAAATCTGAAGCAGAGCAACAGCCTGAACGCATCACCATTGATAGGCTTTGCAGAGGCATAGATCAGCCTTAACACATCACTTTCGATCGGGTTTGGAGAGGAATAAATTAGCCTTAACATCACTTTTGATAGGCTTTGGAGAGGAATAAATCAGCTTTAACACATCACTTTCGATTGGCTTTGGAGAGGAATAAAGTAGCCTTAACACATTACTTTTTGATAGGCTTTGGAGAGGAATAAATCAGCCTTAACACATCACTTTCGATTGGCTTTGGAGAGGCATATTCTGAATCCACATTTCATCAGTGTTGGAGAGACTTATGCTTTCTGATCTATTTACCTCCTGGGGGTGGCTCAGTGGGTTAGGCCTCTATTTTGATTTACCTGCATCATGCCTTTGTGTCGAGTACGGCCAAATGCGCCATGGCACAGTATTTGGTGAATGAAGTAAATTCTGATTCACACCGAATTCAGAAGGACTATGCATGTGAGGGTTTTTGAAGTCACATGATCCAAGTTTGACCCCTGAGATAAAAGAAGCCCGGGCAGCAGGGGGTGTTTCTAGCTATAGCTCGAGTGATTAGATCTAAACGTTCATGCCCCGCAGGAACAGACTAAATACCAACAACTGGAAATGGTCACAGCAAGTCTGGCATTCACACACCATCGAGAGGGACGAGTAGCAGTCCACAGCCTGCATGATGCACACATAAGGTCTTCCCTCCTCCTTCTCAGCTTACCCATCACACACACACCATAACATACCAAGAATTCCATAAGAAGAGAAATCTGAAGGCCTTACGCAATGTTTCATGGTCTACAGCCCTCGTGATGATTAAGAAACCAGTCTGAATGTCTTGACCTTGATGATGATGCAGTGATGTGAGAGCCCCAGAGGGAGGCGATATGGATCAAACTGCAGCACCCATGTAGGACAGCATGACACACCAGCCTACTCCAGGGCCAAGCCTTGCAGTCCTGGTGATGCAGTACAGGAGCCCTTGAAGGCCAAACATAGCAGTGACCCCCCCCCAACTTACATGCAGCCAGAACTCAGTCAGTCATAGGTCCAACACAAGATTTTATTCAAACATTTCAACAAAATGAACAGAAATAAACTTAGATCAAAATTAAATTTACAGTTAAAATGTCTTTTTGGCTGTAACCAACACTAATAAGAAAAGCAGAGAAAAATCTGTCATGTCACTGGAAACACAGGCTGCCTCTGGCAAGTCCGGAAAAAAACATCCTCTTGATCATATAGACATCTATGAAAATCTTTTTTTTTTTTATTTCTTCAAACAGTCTGTACAAAAGTTCTTTCTTCATAAATTATTACTTTTTTTTTTTAATATAATTTAATGGCTGTCTAGTACAAGATGGTTGATTAAATGAGCATTCCTTTCCCGAATTCCTGTTCAAACTGTGGACCCAGACGGCGTATGGCACTTGATTCAGACGCGACTAGCAGCAAAACGCCTCTCGGGTGCTTGACAGCGGTTTCGCGACAAGCAGGACCCCTCTGCTCCGTGAGCTACACTCGAGCTGTGAAAGCGGACCTGCAGACAGCGGCGGCTGGCGCACGACGTCTCCATGAACGACGATAACCATGTTCTGGGCGGGGGAGAGGACCAGGCGCGGGTGGGTGGGGTAGAAAAGAGATTATATAGCTAGCTCCTGAGCTCAGCTTTTGGTCTGGGAGAGGATGCGGTGTGTGTGCGCACGTGTGTGTGTGTGTGTGTGTGTGTGTGTGTGCGCGCGTGTGTAGAATGGGGGTGGGGGTGGGCTGGACCTGCAAACCCGACCCAATACAAAAGGAGAGGGGGCTAAATAAGAATGGCAAAAAGAAGTCTGAGGTAGATAACTGGTCAGCCAGACCAAAGATCAGGGCACAACATAGTCTGGTGGAAGACACCTCAATTTAAAGCATTTTTTGAAATGTTATGATTTTAAACCGAGAATGACCTGCTTGCCATCACACATTTTCTCCTTGTGTCAAGCTGTCTGTTCTTCTTCCATTTTTTTTGCACTGAACACACGTATTGCATTTTTTTCTTTTTGTAGTGATGAAATCGGAGAGCACAACGACCCCCCCTGGTTCAAGGAAATCGTCCTTCATTCTGTTGTGTCCATAAGTTAACGAGATAGAAGAAGAAGAAAAAAACTGAACGCAAATATACAAAAAAGGCACATTCTCCGAATGGCGATCTAGGCGAGGGGGGTGGCGGGAGCAGGGAGGACAGGGGAGAGAGTCAGTAACGTCGGTTCTTCAAGTCAAAGCACAGCGTCGCGCCGGGTCCTCATTTGCTAGCTCACAGTTCTTTGGTGAAGTAAACTTTTGGAAAGTGCCATGCTTTTAATTTATTACTATCAAAGAGCTAGTTTAGTAAAAGTCTATTTCCCACCTTTCGACTTGCCTAAGTCTGAACTACAATGAACTTTTGCCACAGTTTTAAAAAAGGCTTTCTGTTAGAGTGTTCTTGCATCGTAAGTCCATGTTTGTCTATTTGCATTTTAACTGAACAAATACACAAATAAAATTACAATCCCAGCAATCTGACAATAATCCCCCCTCCCATGACCTAGCACCCCCCACTGCAACATTTCTTTCCTTTTCCTAAAACTACACATCTTTAAAACAAAGAAGATTGAAAAGTTCATCATTCAGCATTCAGTTCATAAATTTCTACCACATTCCAAAAAAGAGCCAAGTTTAAATTTCTGATTGTACAAACAATACACCCTATCAAAAGAAGATGAGATTCGGAAACGTCACTCAAAACATGTCTATCCTACTGTTCTATCCTAAATCTTCTATTTCTAATAATCAGCAGATATCATCAGGGGATCAAACAAAATAAAACGGCAACATTGAATGGATTCAGCTCCATGTTTAAAAAAAGTCATATTTTGCTAATTTACAAGGCAATCGTTTTCAGAGTACTTTCCTTGCTTTGTAAGCCTTAAAACATAGCTGTTTAGAAAACGTAAGGCAAATCGAACAACAGTAGGATTAGCCGGGACTAAAAGACGATATCTTCTTTTGGGGGGGGGGGGGGGGGGAGGCGGCGTACAGAACAGAGGCTTACTACACCATAGTGACACACACAAACCAACCACAAAAAGA
>JAODKC010000038.1:21609153-21619948 GCA_026777985.1 Mormyrops attenuatus
CCCCCCCCCCCCCCGCCCCCCCCCCCCCCCCCCCCCCCCCCCCCCCCCCCCCCCCCACCCGTCGTACAGAACAGAGTCTTACTTCACCATAGTGACACTCACACAGCAACCACATAAAGAAACTCATTTTAACATGTCTAGCTAATTAACGATGTCCGTATAAAACAGAACAAACCAAAAAGCTTTAAAAATCATAAAAGATAAAAAAATAAGACATCTTTACTGTCATGCACCAAACTTCACACAAACCCCCATGATTGAAGTCCTTATGTCCATGTGGCAATTGGTAAAAAATAAATGTTTTTTCTTTATTAAAATAAAAATGTTTTTTGTTTTCCTTTTTTCTTTTTAATTAGCATCCCTTGATGAAGCTAAGCATGTTTTTGCGTTTCCTGGAACTCTTGCCAAAGTAGCTTCCATTGAGTCCTGTTATGAAACAAATGGAAAAAAAAAACAAACAAAAGACGAAGAAGAAATTCTCTGTAGAACCTGTGCAAACCGCTGATGTCTTGTAAAGCTGAACCAAAGTCGAAAGTGAGGACCGCGTCAGCTGTGTGGGCAGATTCCTCCTCTGGGCCTCCAACGAACATCTGAGAAGGGATTGAGCGAGACATCAGGACAGGTGAGCTCTCCTACACGCGACATTACCGTTATTTCAAACTGCTGCCTTCTCTGGGACATAAAGCAGAGTATATGCGGTTCTCATACTAAACCGTGAGAGTGCGCGTCTCCCTTTTGGGATTTGAACCCACAACCTACTCACTCTGACCTTCAGTTTCCTAAGACAACGCCGGCAGCTTGCCGTCGCGGTGTGACGGAGTTGGGCAGGCCCGTACCTGAAGTCTACTTGGTTTGCTGATAAGCGTAAGGAGAATGATCACTGGATGACTCCACTGCGTGCTGCCCGCTGTTCTCCTGAAGATAAGACAAAAGAAAATAGGTGCCATGGTCATGGTAAGAGGCTTACAGATATTCTGAAACCTTCTCCTGATGACTTTCTGCGGTACCATAAAAATGCATGCTCATTATAAACTCTGCTTGGCCCGTTTCCTTGACAAAACCCAGAGCTCTTCAAGGTCAACCCTGAAGCGAATCTGATGCTTTGAATACGAGAGATGACAGACCTCAACTTGAACCCCCGTAGTCTGTATGTGGGCGTACTGTGGAATGAATGCTGTCGGAATAGCTGTGTTGGCTGGCAAGAACTGTAGACGCAGACAAAGAAAACAGCGTGTCACTTTTCACAACGGCACGTTCACATCAAACGCCGCCTCACGATATGACACCACACGCTGAAAGGACACTGCGCTTCTTCACACCAGTTGAACTCTAGCTTTGCTTCGCCTCACCGTTCCGGTGCTGCTAATGGACAGCTGGCCCATCTGCTGAGTCAGGGGGTTCATCATGGACGTGGGCTGCATTGACATAGTATGGTCCATAGAGGGCGAAAAAACTGCTGCCTGGAATGGGGAAAGGGAAGAAAGTCGGCTTCTTTGGCAGACGAGGGTCAGGAGCTGAAGGAGCAGGGCCAGTTAGTTTCCTCTGATGGTTAACAACAGGAACTGCCCTAGAAATCATTGTGCAATAGCCGTTTTCTCTGAAAGTACGATTTATAGACATACCCAACACTGAAAACCACAGAGAAAACAATGACATGGCAAACCGAATGCAATCACACGTACTGTTTAAAAGATGGCAATAACAAAACGGTTTTATAGCTGAATGTTTCTGGTGTTAAAAAGAAAACTTTTAAAGACAGGGCATAAAAAGACATGTGAATTTCCTGGTTTAGAGGAAGAGAAAGCTCTTAAGAGGTGGAAAAGATCTCCTGTCACGGAGCCATAAGATACACAAAAAACGGTCACTGGGGGCCCCGGCAAAGCCAGCGCCGCCTTTCCTGGGGGAGGCCAGACATGCTGGGCCGGGCCAGCTCTCCTCCCAGTTAGAATAACGTCTGAGCCTGGGTCTGACTGCAAGGAGCAACCCGAGAGCTCGCTGCGTATTGCATGCAGGCGGCGGCAGCAAGTCTGCACGTCACATGATACGGCCGGCCGCGGTGTCAAAGCACAGCCGGCGGATAGCAGCCTGCCAGGCGGCCACACATGTTACTGCACGGAGCTGGAGTCGGCACTGTCGGGAAGAGGCTGCCCACAGCGACAGAGGGCGGGGACGGGGCGGGGGTGTCATGCGGTGTTCGCGGTCTGAGGCGAGCTCCTGCCATCTCGCTCAGACGCGACCTCTGCTGGAGCAAAAGTGAAAGGTGCAAGCGGGCCAGCAAAGACGAGGGGCGGGGCTAATTTCACGTTATCAGTGAAAGGTCCCGGCTACAGCATCTACGCATTTCCTGCGACTACGCTCGCCAACACGGCTCTGACGGCTGCACACGAGCTGAGTGACGGGGGCCAGCGTGTCTGGTGCTTGCTGCCCACCACTGATAAATAAATGGAAACGATATAATAAAAACTAGCAGACAGCTGTTGGATAACCCTTCAGATTGGAATTAGAAAGCCCCCCCCACACATACACCCAGAAGGTCAACATGTGTTCCTGCACCACCTGCATGCCTGACTGGGATAATCAGGGGCTGGATAACAGCTGACTAATAGAATTAGACGTGCAGATGGTACGAAAGGAAAGTGGGAATTGGCGGGGGGAGGGGGGGGTTCAAGGCCCCCCCTGTGATTGCAGGGGGGAAGGGACTGACGGTAAGGGAAATGAGAATAAAACGATGGGAGGAAGATGACAAAGAGGACTGAGGAAGACAGAAGATGAGGCAGCTCTGCTCTTACCGGGTGTGGCATGATGTAAGGCTGATGGGACACCCAGGAGGGGCTCGGCACCTGGAAGAGGACAGACATGCCCGTGTGAGCCGACCGGGAGTACGGCGCAGGACAGCAAGTTTGCATTTACCCGCACGGCCCCACCGACACGGGAGCCACACGCAGGGGCCATGTGACGAGATAGACGGCCACCTGATAGGTAGAGATGGGTGAGATGTATGGGGTCATGGACGTCTGCATCATCCGATTTGCAATACTGTACGGTGAGGGGTAAAACCTGAAGATGGCAGAGACAAAGAACGGGTTTGGTCAGCAGGCCATCATGTTTACAGCAGAGGAACATCCTCTCAGGCTGAGCCCCCCTTTACCCGTTCTGCAGGGCGACGGTGGTGGGATCATAGGTGAGGGTCATCCCGGCCTGGGGGGGAAGCCCAACAAAGGAACGGTCACACCAAGGTTTTCCACAAGCCCCCCCCACACACATGCAGAGACGTGCCAGATTCTGCAGCCTCCGCGACCCTAAATCAACCTCCCCCCCCCCCGGTCGTCCACAAATGCGAAGGCAGTACTCACAAGCCTCACCTCGTCCCGCAGCCAGGGACGACCGTTCTGCACGTACTTGCTCTGGCTCTGGCGTTTCTTCTGTCCGCCGTCGGCGAATTTGCAGAGCAGAGGCTCTGAGGGAGCTGCAGGAGACAGCGGGATGAGGACCACACCCTCACGGACGGCCCTGAAGGCCTGCGTCACCCACGCAACCAGCAGAATCGCGGACGTCTACGGATGACACTGGGCCGGCCGCTACATTTTATTTGGCAGCAACGTTTCTGTGGGACGGGCCTGCCAAAATGCAGCTTCCTCATCAGTCTTCAGAATGAGTCACCTGTCACCACCACCTCTCAGGAGAGCTGGAGACCACCCCGGATGTTCAGACGAACATCAGCCAAGGTGTCTGAAGACAACCCAAGGGGCCCGATATATGGAGAATTTATTTGTTTCACTTGATAGCATCACACAGGGTTTGGGTTCCTCAAAACATGGTGTGTGCATGAGAAGGGGGACACGAAACGGGTAGAGAAGGTGTGGCCTCTTGCGCTCGCTTGCCAATGCAACGGGAGCTTACCCAGACCTCCCTGCGGCAGCTTGATGAACTTCCCGTTGAAGTGCGAGATCACGGCGTCACATTTCTCCGTCGACTCCATCCTGAAAGACGCATGTGCACAGGTGAGTTACACGCTGTGATAATTCACACGACTGTCCTGCACCAACGATCGCCATTAGCTTAGCGACTGCCTGTGTCCAAGGTATGCACTTGGCTTGTGGGTCCAACAGAAAGTCCCAATGACCATCGCGAGTATATCCCCCAGGGAGCAGTGGCAAATCTGCGCGATGCCTTAACAGTTCCGGTGCAACACGGGTTAATCGTGCGCTCGGAAAGGGTACGCAAGTCACGGCTTGGCAGGGAAGGGATGGGATGGGGTAGGCGGGGCCACGAGTCTCGTTTTCTGGTTAATGGGCCAATTGGCTCGCCTGGGTGAGCTAGAAAGCGGGTGCTCAGGGCTGGTACCAACACGGAAAGCAATCAGCGCTCAGGTGACCCTCCACTGTCACGACAGTCTCCAGGGGAGGGGCCAAAGGCTTCATAATTAACCAATAACATGTCAAGAGTATCTTACAGACCATCAACGATGATAAATTGAAGGGACCATCATTCTAAATATTGCATCAGGTGCTAAAATGGGCAGAGACATATCTATGTGATATAATAAGATAAGATAGTATTTCATTTATCCCAGGGGGAAATGTTACCATAACACTTCAGAACGCACAAAATCCTCCATATAGGAACAATGTCGGCACAGCAGTGGCTAACAAGACCAGTTCCAGTTCAGGAGTTGGTGCATTAAAGCAACCCTGAGACACTGGGATACCGGACACTAGAACATAATGCATGTTGCGTCCTCAGTTCTCCTTTGAAATGGAGAGCTGATCCAGGATCAGGTGCGGCACCCTCACCTGGCAAAGCCCACCCCCCGGCTCGCTCCGTTGGAGTCCCTGAGGATCCGCGTGGAGATGACCTGTCCAAAGGGCTTCAGCATGCTCTCCAGTTCCTGCTCGTCCATGGACAGCGGCAGGTTGGAGATGTACAGGTTCGTCGGGTCTTGCTCTTGTTGCTGGGGGGAGAGGGAGGCCAGGACCTTACACTGGAAACTGCACAGAGATCGTGTTCATTTACAGAAAGACTCCCAGCCCAGAGCAAAATCAAAGCAATCTCCAGGATAACCCATAATTACAGATGCAGTGTGGAATTCTCTGGGAGGGGTTGGCGGGCGTTGGGTGTAAGAGTTCAAAGGGTCTGTCTTAAAGAAACATTTTGCCTTGCTTTAGAATAAAGAATAAAAAAAAAAAAAAACCACTGGCTGGCATTTCCCTATGCTTGGGGTGGGCTGCTCAGCCCTCCCGCCCCCTCTTGCCCCCAGGGGAACCGGGCCTGTTGGTTGCTCCTAAATCCAATCGGCTGTGTGCGTCCTCACAAACAGAAAACACAGTCACCCACTATGCGGCTGGCCTTCTCTCTGCGCTCGAGGGCCGTTAGGAAAAGCTCCACTGAATTCTCGCTGACGAGCGTGCGTTTTACGGAGCCAGATCGCATTTCTGCTCTGAAGTAAGACAGATGATCCCGGACGTGACTGGGGACCCGCTGAGCGTTCCAGTAAGCCGTGTGGGTCACTACCGGTGCCAGAGTTACCCGGGACGGACAGATTACAGGGAGGCCGACAACGCTTCCGGGTGGGGCGGGGGGGCAAACATCTTAAATAAAATACACCTCCTCCTCTCGGCTCCCGAGGGCTGTGTGGGGCCCCGTCCCATGGCAGGGCCGGGTCACGGCCAGCCGGCGATCAGCATGCTATCTCCAGCCAGCTCCAGCCCACACCGGCTCTCCTTCTGCCCGCGTCAGCACAACCGCCGCGCCACCACCTCCCCGCGGACGGCGCATTAATATTCATCAGCGAGCTGCCGTCTTCTCTCCCTGGGCGGGCCCGGATTGGATTACCAGGGCAAATCGCTGACGGGGATTTTAAAATAAAGAAATAACACCAAATAAAAAAATCAACGTGCACTGGACAACCAGCTAGGGGACGGGCTTGCATTAAGCCAGGCCCTGGGGGGGGAGGCTGCAATCAGTGTTTGGCGAGGTGGGAAGGGGAGGTTTGTTTAGCCAATGCGAGCATCTCTTCAGCTTGGGGGGTGGGTAAAATTGCTTCTCAGCTTGCAGCTTTAAATGAGGCAAAAAGGTCCATGTTCCCTGGGAACCATTCAGCGCCCCCACACTGTTCATGTTTCTGCACGCGCATTTCCCAACTGCACTCTTCCTCTGCTCTGCTCTGATTGGCCATGTCATGACTGGCCTCCCATCGCTGTGTGAGCCGTTACTGGGCCGTGGGCATCAAACGACATAGGCAGACAGTCACCCTTACATAACACTTTGAGGTGGTGTGCTGGTTCAGACGGCCTCGGTCTTTGCTATAATGTTGATACCTTCACCCTTAAACCATCACCAGTACTGCGTTTATAACCACCGAGAAACATAATGCTGCTTCTTATGTTTGCTTTACAGTGGGGCTACAGGAAGGGCTTTCAGCACCTCGAGACACACTGAATTATGGGTAAAAATGCATTTTAAAGAGGCTGTTTAAGCTCCCATCTGAAGCGAGACAGTCTTCAACTCGAAGATTTTAGACAGGCAAACAACTGTACCGCCTGTCTGCCTCCGTGGGCTGTGGACAGATAACTGGCAAGAAACCAAGACATCTGTTTCTGCAGTGTTCAATGTCACCAGCCAATCAGCCTGTCATTAAAGGTCATGTGACTGCAGCCTGCTCAGGGAGAGCGACTGATTGACGGTCTTGCCAAAGAGCGCCGCGTCTCTCTCACACGCTTTCACATGTTCCACCCCGCCCACCCGGTATATCGATACGCAATTAGTCACTTCAGCGGGATCGTGTTACAAACGGAATAAAGAGCAGCATTTAGCAGCCTTATCACCCTCGACTCAGCGGATCCTCCTGTTACACTGTATTTAGGCTGAGAAGATCCGCCAGTTCAACCCTCATGTTTCTGTGTTTTTATCTTCATCACCACTATTATTAAAAAGCTGTAGTGGTGAACAGCAGACTGTCGACCGTCTCGGCTCACCTGGAGACATCTGGTTATACCAGACAGACACCATCCTGCTCACAAAACACCTTCCCAAAAAGCCAACGTAGAAATAAATTTGACAAGAAGGACCAGAGATGCAATTCAGAGCACTGCTCTGTAGAGCCTGTGTTTGCACAGGCTGAATAAAATCCAACAGAACTTCTTAAACAGATAATGTTTTGACTGAAAATATAATTAAATACTTTATATGAGATTCTTTAAAAACGCAGCCCCCATATCGTGATCTGTGGCCCGAAAGGTCAAATCTCCCTGCTCAGAAAGATCAGAGCAGTGGCTGTGTAACATCACCGCATGGAGATGGGGCAGGTGAACCGCCCTGAAGCACACCTGGGTCAACCAATAAAGAGTGCGATGAGTAGTTAATCGTCTTGACGTGTAGTTAATTACTTGAATCGGACGGGCTGGTGATGGAAAAGGACTAACAGGTAGAGGGGTGGGGGGGGGTCTCAGAGGCAAAGGCTGGGAAGCACATTCCGGAGAGTTCTCTGGGGTAAGCGTGCGGGACGGCTCATTTTCTGGGCACAGAGCACAGAGTCCGCCTCCTACCGGTCTGGACGTGGCATCCTTCCGAGCATATCGTGCGTCATTAACCAGCCGTTTGGAGATGTGTCACCGCAGGTGGTGGTGGAGGGGGGAGCGTCACACTGACACGAGTCAAAGGTGACCACTTCAGCGAAGAGGCCAGCAGGTCAGCAGGCTGGGTGCCTACTTTCGGGACTGCACCCCGAGGCCGGGACGGACAGCGTTTGGTGCGGGCGCCGGAAAACAGGCACTCCTACACGACGGGCCTCTGGAGAAAGCAGAGTCGTTTTCGCCGGCTTACGCTGGTGCTGCTGCGTCTCGAACTGACAGTCGAGGCAGTAAACAGGGTGAAGTGCTACAACAGAGCAATGGACGAAAAGTGGGAGCAATCGGGACCCTCTCCGTAATTGGGAGGAAACTCGTTACAGCTACACCATACATGCAACCCCCTCTCCATCCGGCGCCATTTAAATAATGACTCTGTATTTGAATACCTCTGTTGGAAAAGACAAGCGTGCTTGAAAAGGCCTTTGTCAGCCAGTCCATTAACTCCCACTAAGTCTCTGTAATATAAAAAAAAAAAAAAAAGTCAACGGAAAGGCCTGAGATTTTTAATAGCCTTTACGGTGAACAATACCTGGATTAGAGTCGGCCAAGCCCACCAGAACTGTTTTATCTTAATTAAAAATGAAACGAGGGTGGGGGAATTTTGCAAAGATGGCATTAGCATTCAGAGATTGGTGGGGAATTAGATTCCCGTATTCTTGCCCGGATTTATGGGCTCCGCTTTCCCAGCTTACGGAGCTGGTTGCTGTGACAACCTCCAATTACCGCGCTTCCCGTTTCCTATGTCTGAGAGAGTAACGCTGTTTGTTCCCCCCGAGTCACCGTGGAGCCCCCGTCCCCTCAGGCCCCCAGCCGTGATGGACTACAAGACGCGGAGTCCGCTGCCTCTCTCCCCCATATGCTTCAAGGGACTCATCCACACTGAGCTCACATGGCCACGAGAACGAGGGACTTGAATTCAGCAGGACCGCAGTTAAATGACGACCGACGACCGCTCTTGGCTCTACAGCTGCCTGAATTTGGCGCATGTCTCGCTTCGGTGAAGGTGGAGCCCGTAAGCCAAAAGGAGCTCAGGTCCATGTCCCATTGGCGGGTGCAGTCACGGACGGACCAATGTCAGCTTGACGCCCATGAGGCTGTCGGCTGTGGGTCCCTAGATGAGCCAAGGATGATGCCTCCCCCCCCTCCCGATGTCTCCTGCCTGCTCCTTTGGTTTGAGCCCCCCCTTCCTGATGCATACATAGTGGAGAGGACCATGTGAGCCACGGTCCAAAAATTAACTTAAACCTTCTGGATGTAGGTGCATCCCTAACCCCGTGAGCTACAGACCACATGAGGAAGTTAAGGGTGAAAATGAGAGACAACATTATGGAACTTTTCCACTGGCATACAGGAACCAGGCAGTACCTAACCTGTACCACGAAGAGAGACTAGCATATCGATGCAGAACAGCGGTATCTCTGTGCATATCGATGCAGAACAGCGGTATCTCTGTGCATACCAGCTCGGTTAGCAGTGAGCAGGGCTGTGTCAGTGCGGGCACGGCTCAGGTACGACTCGCATACTTTATAATGGAAAAGTCTCTTTGCGGTTCGGCTTGGTTCATGGCGGCCGTGGGAAAGAGCCTCTAGACGAAATCATAGCTTCAAGTTGCCCTGTTGCACAGAAGAGTGTGATGCAATGCAAGACAGCATATGACGTGCCGCCCCACTCCAAAATCCCCAGTGTGCATTTATTAACCACAAATCTTGCGCCCCCCAAAAGCGTCACAGTCAATCATATTCAATCGCTGTATTCTAAGGGGAGGGGGGACCTGGGCTTGGAGATGTGATGGAAGCATGAGGCCCAGAACATGGGGGAGGGGGTTTCTGAGGGATGATGCTAGTGATTGTGCTGATGCGACACCCCCAGACTAGGGGTGGTGAATGCAGCATGCACGGCCGGATGGAGCCATACCCTCACCTTCGCCATCTGCACCTGGACACCGGTGGTCTTCAAGGCAGCGACGGCTTTCTGGGCGGCAGAGGGGCTATCGAAATCCACAAAGCCATAGCCTAGGAGAGAAGGCGGGCAGGGAGTGAGACGGCCAGTGTGCATTCAGAACAGCATTAATGGTCAGCGGGGCCGCGACCAAACTACCAAGAGAACCGCTAAGGACTCCCCCAGAGCAGGAGTGTGAGACGTAAAGACACAGGTGTAAACCTCAGGCCCAAGATGGCCCATTGAGGGCGACCAGGTAAAACGAGCTAAAGATCTGCCTGTATAGCTGATTAATAATTATGTGGGTCATTAATGTGACTTGAATGGACAATAATGCATTAAAAACCCTGACTTTTTAACTAGCTACACATTACAAAATAATACTAATAAAAACGAGCTATGATGTCATCAGGCTGACTGAGGCGTTCAGCTGTCCCCGTGTGCCTGGGTGCTGCGGCTGCCTGCTAACCCGGTCCTCAGGGACCCGCAGACAGTCCACGTTTTTGTTCTCACCGAGCTCCAGGTAGTGAAAATGTGGACTGTCAGGTAAAAGCTGGGAAGGCTGGGAAGGAGCAAAAATGTGGGCGTTGGGAAACACTGATCTGCTTTGTTATGGTCAACAGTCAGGCCTAGTGGTTGGAAATATCCATGCTAACTGTTGCTCTGTACATTATGCTGTTTAATCACTTCTTTATTGTGACTTTTGCATTGGAAGTGAAGACTAAAATTAAATGAGTACAGTGAAAGCATGGTAACCGTGAAGGCAGCTCACAACATGACTGATACAGGGTATTACAAAAGTGAACCTTTCATGGTAGGGTGTACTATACACGCCCATGCGAAGTGTCACTAGGGTCATAAGGAAGATGTGGAGTGTATCCAGACCACGCCGATTTCACCCCGGGATGTCTTTACTGCCTCATGTTGGAAGGAGTATGTCATTTGAGCAAAATGAAATTATTGCGATAAGCAGACAGATATACAAAGCAAGGCGAAGGAACCCTGATCACGCACACAAATAAGCCATTCCCCAGATCTGATCCGACTACATGAAACCAAACTATGACTGCCTGCTATCCAGGCAGATCTGTAAGACATTCTTTACAGGACTTTGTACCCAGGACCAAAATTAGTCCAAAGCGAATGAACAACACAGCCTGGAGATGGGGCGCGGGGGGGGGGGGGGGGGGGGGGGGGGGGGGGGGGGGGGGCGGGGGGGGGGGGGGGGG
>JAODKC010000038.1:21620048-21642096 GCA_026777985.1 Mormyrops attenuatus
AAGGAATCAGCGATACATACCTTTGCATTTGTTGGTCGTCTTGTCAAGGATGGCCTTTGTTGAAACGATCTTCCCGTACCTGCGAACAGAGAATTGTATCGTTGGCCGAGTTCAAGCACAGACCAGTGTAGAGCAACCTCTCCGTTTGTAGTGGTGACATCACCCTAAAAAGGTGCAGCACGGAGATCTGGGAGAGGGTGCACTAGTGTTGAAGGGAGCTGACAGCCCAGATCGCCAACCAAAAGCCTTTTGTCCCTGGGAGAAAGAAAAAAAAAAAAAAAGACATCCCCACCCCATTTCAACCACAAAGACTGTCAATGCACTTTGGCGGCACACTTTCCACCTGGGCCCCCCAGTAAATGCCAGGAGGAGGAGCCTGTCTTAATACAGGTGGCATGCTGAGGATTCTGAGAAGGCCAGCGTAAATGTCAACGATCAGCAGAATGACTGAACAGGAAGTGGGGAGGGAGGTTCGACAACTAAAATAAAACTGTTAGAAAACATTTAAACATGCAGCTAGAGGATAATGAGTTAATGCCGACTGGATTCATTTACATATTTCCTTGCATAAAAGACACTTTTGCATCATGGTATTCAGTACTTATTTTAGACAAAGGGATTTTTACTGAAGCAAATGTTTACGACTGATTGAAGGGTGCCCCCCCCCCCAATCAAGGGGCGTAAAACAGCAGCCTTTAACTCATGAGGAAAAATCCCCTCAGTCACTATGCACACCCCAGCCTGCCTCTACTTGAGGACTTTGGTTTGCTCGTCTGGACTGAGGAATTCGCATTTCACTCAAGCTGAAAATTGGAGCAGATGCAATGAAATAACATCATAAAATCCACAGACCGAAGGGACAGCCCTTCCAGCATGCCGGGGACAGAGCAGAACATCCCGCAAATGAGCCCTTCGGCGCATTGCCTCCATTTAGCACCATGGCTAGCTGCCTTCACTTCGCAGGAACGCGGGAATTTATACTGCACTGCGCTGGTTAGTGGTCAAAAAGGCGAAGAGAACAAGCCGCCTCCGCAACAGTGTAAATGCAACCCAGCCCTCAGCTGAGAGAAGTTAGGATAACGGAGAAGAAACTTGCGTTCAAGACGCATCACAAGAACAAGGATACGAGCGAGGGCTTTTCCCAGCATCCGGAAATATGCCTGCCGGAACTGTAAGGCCCAGCGGAAGCCGGGAAGCATGACGCAGGCCCCAGAAGGTGACTGAAAGCAGAGGAGAGCTCCTTCCAGTGAAAATGCTGACCTTTGACCCTTTCCAGGAAGCGATCGGGCAGCGTACACGTGAATGAACCTTGACCCAAAGATGCCAAATGCAACTTGAGTGCGGTTCACGCAAGCAAGCGTGTACAGGCAGTACAGTGACCTGCTGTTTTAACCCCTACAGCTGGTCACGATCAAGGCTGTCAGTCTGTGCCTCGTCATGAATCAGAGAGAGCCATCCCCAAGAGGAACCCGGATGCAAATCTGCCTGTGAGCAGAACACCAGCAGAACCGTGTGGTTCTGCAGTCATCCTACCGCTGCGAATGAATCACGGGGACCGTATCTGGAGGCACCATGTTATATTAATCAGATAAGAATCACAACAGTGCCACTAAACAACAAGCCCTGTCACAGAAATGAAAAAAATTATAATTTGTGGGTACATCCCAGAGAGCAGATTGGAGATAATTGCAAAAAACACCATGTAATGAAACGGCTGTTACGTAGAGATGCGGGATAACAGCAGGTTCTCATTTCCAGGGCGCAGATTCAGCTGGTTATCCATCTTTATTAATATTAATCACTAATTATATTCTGTAAGGGGCAGCACAGTGGTCTCATAGCTCCAGGGTCGTGCGTTCACTTCCTGTCCCAGCCATTGCAATCCCGCATCCGATTAAGCAGCTATGGAAAACGGTTGGACGGCATGATCTGCACTTCTGCAAGCTTTATGAATTTACGATAAACTGAGTGCTGAAAGATTAAGAAATGAAGCGAGGATTTTGGAACGAGAACAGGACACGATGTGACTGTCGACGCAGCAAGACGAGCGAGCGAATCGCTGTCGTGGCAATGATGTCACGCGGCAGAATGTAGTGGCTGATTAGTATTCCTTCGGGAGGTGGGTAAATGGGCAGGGGGTGGCCTGGGGAAAGGCGGGACCACGACTAAAGGCACACTGGCTCCATGTCGCATGGACAGAGCATTTGTTACGGAGTGGGGGTTAATCCAGGGGCGGGCATCAACTGCTGTTCCCATTTCCCATGACAACGCCATGGGCAAACCCTCAGCCGGATGGTCTGGCGGGTTTTTCTGTTCTCCTGAGACTCCAGTTACCATGCATCTCACACTCGAGTACAAGAAGACGCAAACACACACCAGTAGTGGAAAGATGTCCTTCATCCACAATGCGGTTTAATGCAGAGACAGGCATGCACTGCTCCAAGCTCCCGAGAAGGCGGGGAGATGCAGAACTGGAGCGCCGTGCGACCGAACCCCATACAGATACCACCACTGTGTACGTTTTCAATACAAAACATACAGGCATACGCACGCCATCCACATGACATTCACGTTATGCTTCAGGGGAAACAGCAAGCATGCAGGCAAAATTCCCGGTGTGAAAATGTGCCGACAGTCATGGCTGGGGGTGGGGCCCAGCGGGACACACGCACCAATGCAGTGGCCACATGGGCGGTCCCGCGCCACCCCTCGCATAGTGCACAGCGCAAGCTTAACTGCAGCACTGCGGTTTTAAGCTGCCGTGAAGGGTCTTTAAAAACATCTTGATTAGCACATACCTCAGAGTCGACCCGCCTTATCGCCAGTAATGACAACAGCGAATGGGCTGGCAGGGAGAGGTCAGAGGTCAAACCTTTCAAGTATCTGGACATGGATTAGCTGGGAGCCGCGGGCTGGGGGGGGCACTGGCTGACCCCAAACACCGCCGCCTAGCATTAATCCCCACTCTTAAAGGTTGCCTTAGGGCGTCCCCAGGGACCGGAATCTCACTCACAGACGTTTCCCACGGCAACAAGGGAGACGCCGCAGTGAGGAGTGATGGGGAGGTGGGGGCATGAAGGTTCTAAGGTCACTGTAGCTCAGCGAAACACAGCGAGTCTGCCCACCATTCTGTCAGCTGGGCCCCCCCCCTAGGCTGCCGTGTCAATTCTCCCCACAAATTAAAACCAACCACCCTCGGAGACTCCCCTACCTGACCCTGTCACTGTAACACCCAGCCCCCCCCCAATACTGCTTTTAGCTTTTAGTGCAGAGGACACAATACGGATTAACACACAAAACTGGCCTTCTATAGGCACCCAGCTGTGCTCTAAACTGTTTAAATCCAACATACATGCATGACCACAGATTAGTTATGATACAGGACAAAAGGTCTTTCACAGCCAGGTTACAGGGCGATATACCGGAATACCAGCTGCTGCATTAATATAATTACTTTAACTCATTTAATTAAATTACAAGTCACATATTGTATGTAATTAAATTTACAAAAATCTGATTTAAATTAATATTGTAAATTAAAAATGGCCCATTTACCTGAAGGACTTTTTGATGGAAACAAATCTGAATAAGAAATACACCCCCCCCCCACCTAATCTCTTCAGGGTGATATTCGGGGGGGGGGTTCCTGTGACTTCATGCAGCACTCACAGAAAGTCTTGGGATGCTTGCTTGAGTGTTCAAAATTTATTGGTTTCATAACAAAAGTCCATTTACAAGCAATGTTTAACATATCTGCACATATTATCTGCACGGACATTTTCTACTTCTTGTCATAATTTTGACTGACTCATTCAGTTCTGTTTTGCCATTGTGCTATTAATTGCATTTGTAGTCATTGGTTCCCAAAGGGATACTAAACACTAATGTTTGGTGTTTTATGTTATTGCAAAGGTGTTACTAATTAAAAAGGACCCAATGAGGCTGCTTGTCAGTGAACTTTTAAAATCAGAACAGCTCCTTTAGAACTAAAATTTGGGTTTCAATTTAGTAGTACCTGAATATTTTACTTTAAAACTTCTGGTTGTTTCTAATACTTTTTGTAAACGAATGAAGTAATGATTGTTCTTATAAAACCAATAAATTTGCGATGTTTTTACTGAATTGAGCAAGCGTCCTAGGACTTTGTGTGAGCTCTGTACGTATAAAATATCTCCTGTTCATTAGCATGACGACACGCTAACTCTGCTTCGCACTCAGTTTCAGGTTAAAAATGGCTGCCCCCCCAACATCGTGGCTGTAATATAATTATCAGGTGGACTCAGCGCTTCCTACGCTACGCAGTGGCCAGAAGGATGACTGGTTACTCACGGCTGACAGAGCTTGACCAGGTCGTGGTCGGTGGTCGCGGGAGGCAGACCCCGGATGTATAGGTTGGTCTTACTCAGTTGATCCCAGCCCGCCGTACTGCTGTTGCTGCTGCTGTGGTTGGCACTGCTGCTGGGGCTGGGGGGGGCCATAGGTGGGCCGGAGGGCACGGCTGGGGGCTGCGGGGGGGAAGCATACAGGAAGATCAGTACTGGGTAGGCCTCAATATCATGCTGATTCACAATAAGACAACTTCAAGAACAACTACAAGGCATTTCTCTTCCACAAGCGGAAGGACCCCCCCTTCTTAAAAAGAATCACATAACATTTTATATCAGGGGGCATTAATAAGCCAAATAAACATTTATGTCAAAGTCAAGGACAAAATTCAGGACAGCGGGGATGGGAAGACCGTCGGAACAAGCTAGAATCCAGCTACAATGTAGATGCGACTGGACGCAGGAGGACCGGATCTAAGTTTCAGAGTGTCAGTCCTGTGCTGGACCTGAAGTCAACAGACACCTCCTGGCAGCCCTAGAGGACAGCTAAGGAAACTGAAAGCTCTGTGCATTAGCATAAGACCAGCCCTGCAGCTGCTCATGTAGGGGGCTTTACCCATGCGGTTGCAGAAGGGCTTTGCATGTCAGCGTAGCGTCGGTGAGACGACTCCACATGTAGAAGGCTTTACCATTAGCATAGCGCTGACAGCTACAGAAGTGGCAGGTACTGCATGCAAGCACAATGCAAGCCAACACTGCAGAAGGCTTCGCGCATTAGCATGGTGCAGCCGAGGCTGCTGTGCATGCAGCAGGCTTCGCGCATTAGCATAGCGCCAACGGCTACACAAGTGGTGGGCTCTGGACGTTAGCATAGCATGGATGCAGCAGCTCCATGGACAGCAGGCTTCACACGGTAGCATAGTGCTGATAGCTACAGAAGTGGCAGGCTCTGGACGTTAGCGTAGCGCCGGCGGTGCATTTGCACATGCAGCAGGCTTATTATATTAGCCTAGCGCCAGCAGCTACTGAAGTGGCGGCCTCGGCTCATTAGCGTAGCATTGACGCTATGGAGGCACTTGCAGCAGGCATCGCGCATTACAATGGTGCAACTACGCATCCAGCGGGCTTGGCACATTAGCATAGCGCGGGTGGCGCAATTGCAGCAGGATTAGCGTAGCATAGCATCAGCCCTGTGTGTGTGTGTAAACAGCCCAGGCTGTTAACACTCCCGCCACAGACAACCAACCAAACAAGTCCGCTTCCACTTCCAGAGACCCACACCCTTCAGCATCGCGTCAGAATCGCATGATCCCCACCCTTCCTCTCTTAACCCCCTCATTCACTGCTAAGAAAAAAAAAAGTGAACATAAGAGATGCAAGACTACCACCAACAAATGAAAGCTCACTTTGTTGATCACCAGGCACGTCCCTACACATCTGTAAGAACACATCCATTGCAGCTCGAACTGGGCGGTTGTTTCTGCAGCTTAAGTCGTGACGTTTTCGCTTGCGTTGCGACTGGAATTCCACCGAGAGTATAATTTATGCACTTTGCAAGTCGTCAGTATCCACACCCAGTGTGTATTATTCCAGACTGTCTATCAGACTGTCATTTAACTTTCCAAATAAAAAAGTTCCCACCCAGTCATGTCTGTACAAAAAAACAAACTCCTGCAGCCCTTTATTACCCAGAGGTCTTTGCAGGGCAACAGAAATAACAGAGAGCCGTCATAATGAAACACTGGCTGGGAGCAGGAAAAACATGGAAATGCTAATAGTAGCAAACTGCTAACTGTGGAAGTTATTGAATTTCAGTGGATCCCCCTACTGCGGCCCAGGACAAATCACGTATCAACTCACGGGATATGCGATTTCGCACTTGCCAAATGGAGCAATATTTTGATCATGCGACCAGAAGAACTATGACAGTCGTTAATTCTACCCTCGGTCACCCATTGGTAATAAAATGTGACCGCTAGGAGCTGAACATATTAAATGGCCAAACAGAATGAAGGGGGGGGGGTATCAAATCACCATAACAACAGTGTCACCTTCATTCAAAGACAGACACACACGGCACCAGGAACAGCGATCCTCCGTATTCCTACGCCCGCATGAGGGAAAAGGGATCACGTCCGGCTAGCAGAGGCAGGCTGAATATGGCGTGCTTGTTAAACTTCTGCATGTGTGAGATGGCTCCCCTCCCCCAACACTCACAACCCCCCACCCCACATCCCCAGGAAACACATGGAATCTGAAGCATGAAGTGTGGACTGAAAGCAGCCATTTTCAGCTGGCCATAAGCCAAGTCCGGGTTCCCTCCTGCGGGACTGGGACTCCTTCAGTTCTGGGGGTGGGGGCTCGCTCTTCGCTTTCCAGACGCCCAGGCTTCGCCTCTGCCTAGCTGCATGCGAGCTGGAGCCCCCGCTCTGTAGTGCGATTCTTACAACACCGACGACATTCAAAAACAACAAGTTCCTCTCCGGTCAAGAAGATTTGACTGTGTCCGCCTGTCTGTATCGTCTCAAGCCCCCACAAGACAGACGAATTTCCACAGACTCAAACAGCATGCTTCGAATGACAATTGTTACAGTTATTCAGAAAATTATTCCTTATTCTCATGCTGAGTTCTCCCCCCCAAGAAGGAATATCAGGGTTACATTAGCTCCTCGGCATCCGTGTGTGTGGCATTACACCGCTGGGGGCGGGAGGGGAGAGGAGCATTCGCCGTCAGGGACGTATTTATCGGCATCCCTGGCGGGACACGGCTGCAACGCAATACTGGGAGCAGACGGTGCGATTTCCCAAGCAGGGCGCCCGTACGCTCTGCCACCCTAACGATTTGCGCAGGCCTCGGCGGCGACAGTCGGCCGTGGAACGACCCGTGGCGGCTCAGTGTTTCCGTCTTTGTTCGCCGCCCCGTCTAAACAGCTTAAGTGCTTTACCAGCCTCCGACCCCCCAACCCACCACTGCAGTCTTGGAGATGGACAGCTACAGGCATAACAACGCGAGGCACGCACGGGAACCTAAGCTGGGAATGCTTGGGCCCCCCATCGCAGGTATGCGGGAATGGGAACCACGGATCCACGGAACTTTATTCCAATTCCATAAGCATTGTTTCAGCAAAAAATGCCTGTCTAGGTAATTTATGAAGGAAAAAAAAAACCCCAGAGAAACGTGAAAAGACCACAGGGATTTGGATGGACAACTATCAAGGAGTAATAAAGCTCACAACAGAAAACTTACATCAGTAAAGGAAACAATTTCTGATGATGTCCCAAATCTAAAACAGAAAAACTCTTTAAGAGCCTAGACGTGACGTTAGCACAGCTTAGCGTTACTGCACCTCAGAAATACTTCAGACATCAGAACAAGATTTAAAAAGAAGAGCAGGAAAGAGTTTTAAAAATGGCTTATATGAATATTTTTAAGCAAAGTTTAAAGTTTTATGGCAGAAAAACTGAGGAAACATTAAAAGGGATATTATACCCAAAATGACAGTTTATTCATTTTCTGAGCTGTTCTCTCACATAACCAAAGGAAACTGTTATACTCAAATACCTAGAACGACATATTAAAAAGAGAATGGCCCTTTTGTTTTCCAGGAAAAAAAAATACCAGTTAAAAACAAAAGTATGCTGCTGTGTACAACTTTCTACAGGGAAGTGGCAGGGAGCAGAATTTATGCTTCAGAAAATCACTGTATTTTTATTTGTAAACCAAATCAATTTTCAGAACTTAAAATTCAGGCCTTATAGACTTTTCCCTAATAAATTCATTCCACGCAACCCCTAAACCGCGCAATCTTTTAAATCCCCAGTTTTCCGATAATCTATCGCATCATGGGGGGAAACACAGTGGTATACTGAGAGCAAGATGGCAACTCGCACGAGAACTGAATCTGCCGACCATCACCTATAGATCCACACCTCAGCTCAAATGTGATAAGGGAGACTCACAGATGCAAAATGCAACTGGATTCTCCTTCTTAACAGGCACTCTGGCAAATATGCAGACGCCACCTATCAGGCTTTCATCATCACTTTTGCAATCTCTGTATGTCCAGCTCTCGGTGGACATGCCATGTTATGCAAGCGTTGCTCAGGAATTCACCCTTCCAGGTCTTAAAGCCCCCGCCCCAACCCTGCAGCCATTTCTAGAGCTTAAGATCACAGATGACGACACCTATTTGGGATCTAATGCCCTCATTTGAACAAAAAGGCACCAATTAATTGTCAACCAACAGTTTAACAACACCTACCCCGCCACCACAAGCATAACAAAGTGGGTGGGTGGGGGGGTCAAATCGAGGACTAACAAGTGGACTCCGGAGCAGACCGCCTCTTGCCAATGCCGGAGGAACAATTGCACACTTTCTGGCCTGCTGACCCACTTTGTACCGAGAAAGCATCCAATTAGCCCAGACGAAGAAGGACCCAAATCTGGCGTGCGTCCGCGGTGCTCCCATTAATCAAGCGCGAGGTGCTCCTGGAGCAGAGTGCGACGTCGACATTAACAACCTGTAGCACTAAAAATAAACAGCGAGGAAGACGGCGCAAATTAAAACAAGAAACTGAACTTTATGAGGGGGCTGCAAACAAGATTTCAGCGATCCCGCTTAAAGCACGGTGCGCCCAATGTTTCCAAAATGGCCACAGCGAAGGTCAAGGCTGGCATGCCTGAACCGCGGTCCAAAGCGGAAGCTGCCGTAACAGATTGGCCCTCCTTCCATGGTGGGCTTCCTTAATGGGCGGGGGCTGACCTTTCAACCACCCAACACTGACACACTAGGAGATGATGACTGGATTCTCCGGCTGAAATCATGGGTTCATGCACTGGACACTGAAGGTTTTTTTCCCCCACCCTGTAATCAGCGAGTCCCCCATAACTATGTATGTCACCATTTTAATATTCTCCCTCAAGCTGATAGAGGAAAATAACTCATCAGACCAAAGCCCTACTTCTACCCAGAGTGTCTTAAACTAAGATGACAAAGTCTTTTTCAGGATGCAACTCAGCACTTTTCATTAAGTAACAGGTACCATGTTATATGAAATCTTTTTGTTTCATACAGATGGGACCGTAATTCATGGAATAGTCAAGCCATAATTCTAGTACATTTATTTAAACAAGACTCGGGGAAAAAAAAATCAGACAACTAGGCCTAAGATGCATGGTCCTACCAATTGTACATAACATTAATAACCACAACCAATGATAAAAAAAAGTGAATCTCGGCAAATTCTGGAAAATGGCAAAGCCATTTCGCGGAAGGTCAGCCCCTCTCTGTTGCTCAGGGAGACCGGAGCACACGGTGTCTGCTGTAGATCTTGTGATAATAATTTGTTACGGCCGCATACAAGACCCCGTTCGTGACAACCGATCATCTGATCACCGCACCAAAGGACGCGGGGCTGCCATGCCGGACCGGCGGCCTTGGGCGCTATATGGTGGCTAAAGCGGACTCCCGAGAAACCTTGTGTGTAAATACATACATATGCATAAATATACACAAGCACACATAATAATCACGCTCACACACATATAAATGGTCCGGCGACGGCAGCCCGGGGACGGGGGTTTTGCGACGCGGACGGCGCCAGCTAGTGCGTCCCTCTGCTTATCTGGCTGCTCCAGACCGCCCGATCGCGTCGTATCCACGACGGCGACCCACGAGGTCTCCAACAACAAGCCTCGCCCAGCGAGCCCCAGCCCACCGCTAATTCCTCCGCCCACGGCGACCGAGACCGGTTCATCAAAGTCTACCGCATACTGGCGATTCACGTCCGATTTCTTTCATCTCCTACCGAGAGTTCAACCCGCGGAAAAAATAAAACAAAAAACAAACACTGTGGCTAAAACTGATCGAAACAGCAAGATAAAACTTAGTAGGGATGAGCACGAACATGCTGGAAGTCTCTGAAGAAGTTATAAGGAAAAGGTAAACGCCAGGCTCACTATTCCACCTCACGGTGTTGTAAGTGGGCAGTGTCTTTTCCATTACCTCGATGCTGGGTGAAATAACTAACAGAGGATTATTTCTTAAACCCCGTGTAAAACACCCAGAATGTGCTGCACCGCATCAGCCGCGACAAATCGTGCAGCTGGACGATATTTCTGTGGTCATTTACAAGCCGTGAAAATCAAAGTCGGCTGTAGGTCACCGCGATGAATAATGTCCAAAGCGAGGAATGCATGCATTTCCGAAGGCTAACGATTTTACCGGCAAATGTCAAAATGGTGTATGGGAGAAAAGAAAATTCGTTTAAAAAAAATTACAGTTTAATGGTATAATCCATTAAATGCGATGTTTCTGCCAGCTAATTGATTATTATTGGACTCCATTGTATACAGTAATTAGACTGTTTTTGAGAAGCCGATTCCAATAACTGCGGACACTATCCATCTTTCATAATCACCAAAAGACGTCTAAAAATGACAACAGCAACAAAAATAACACACCGTGAGGCTGCGGCCAAGTAGTTTTGGAGTAAGTCGAAAAATATTGACCCCTGGTATGTCCGACTTGGGACTTAAATGACCAACCAGAGTTTAAATAAAGGTTAAAATGTCTAAAAATGTGTGCCAATGCCAGGATATAAATAAGGCACAGATATAATAACTCTCCCAAAGGCATAGATTATGTGCAAACAAATATTTTAGAAATCGGTTGTTATTGCAGCACCCCGTCCCGAAGGTGTAAAGTACATCTATTGGCCTGTTTACCACGGTTCGAAACTGCTGTGTAACCATCGATCGTTCGCTTCGTAGCAAAAAAAAATCAAGTTTAGCTTACCTGCTTGCGATACGTAGTCCTGACCGGGTTTACCGTATTTGAAAAAATCATCCTAATTTTATTTTCGGTTTCTCCAACACCCTGCGGTGCGTTTATTTTATGTATTTGTATCCGCAAGCCTGGTTAAGTAAAGTTGTGAATCGGAGCTAAATGCAACATACAGCTAAATATTATGAAGCGATCCCCTGTAATCCTTCTTCTCGCGTGTATTCGCCACCGAAATAATCGCTATGCCAGGGAAAGATAACAATGTATCCAAGATCAATCTTAACTTCGATCGCCCGACTAGTACGTTCAGCTGAGTTCATTGATCCCCCTTCAGTTCGCCGCAGCAAGGACCCACCCACCGTGGAAGGAACCACTTGGCTGTGTCACGCAGGGTTTGCATAGAATATCCTGCGTCGTAATTTCGATTAAACAATACAACTGTTCAAACACAAGACATACATATGTGAAACTGATAATAAATAAAATTTCTACCATGCGACAGCAAGCTCTTTGCTCACCGATGGAAGTGTCGATAACGCTACCATGCCCCAAGGCTATCCCCGCCAGCCTAGGTTAGTTCATTCCGGCATGCATACCACGCATTCCATGCAGTGGCCATAAACTGCTCCGTAGTCAAAGCGGTGGAAATCCGAAAGCAATTTTTACAGTTTCGCAAGTAACAAAGAACATGCCGTTTCATTCATAATTCTAACATGGTCTATTTTCGCTACAGCTGAACAGGACGAAGTTAGATCGTACGCCAACTTTTCGTTCATTGAAGTAAAGAAATTAAACTTTTATCAACATCATCTTGTTGGGAGAACTCCAGCAAAACTTAAACCTCTCTCAATTGTCGACATTGCTCTTCTCTTAAAAGACCAGGGGCATACGAGTCACACGTAGAAAAAACGCTCCTGAACTCCGCTACAGAAAAGCGCGGTCGCACGATAAAATTTTACGCGTTTAAAAGGTGTGTATGTCCCTAAATCCACAACCCCGCCCTGTTTAACCCTGACCAAATATTTGTCTGAGGCTTTTCACGAAGCACCCTGAGGACAATCCCCTGACATTTACATTTCAATGGTGACGTCGCGATGTCATTTATGTTATGTCCCGGTCTCCTACGTATTCATACAGCTCAGCTTGCTGTAAAACCACACTAAAGGTCACAGCGGCCAGAATTACTATGATTCAAAATTCAGTTACTATGCTATGGCAGTGACCATTAATAGTCCGATTTCCACTATTGAATGACATGACAGACTGAATTTGGTCACCCCTCCCCCACAGCAACACATAATCCCACACAACTCACAGCACCCCCTCACCACGCGCTTCCGAAAACCTCATAAAGGCCTAAATGGAGGCAACCTTTGGTCACCTATGACCTGAGGGTTAGGCTAACACACACACACAAGTCTCCATCCCACCCACAAACGCATTTTAAAAAAACATTGTAAAAGTACAACAAAGCAAACAGCAATGTTTCTAATTCTCCACGTTGGTCCATGATGCTGAAAAGCAGATCACCCCAAAGAGGAAGTGATGAATGTGTAACACTGCAGCGGGCACAAGTGGGACAGGGGGACGCACTGGGCGAAACTGGAGAGCCTCCGGTCCCTCTGATAACGAGATGTTACTCTGTTCAAACAGTCGGCGCTCTGACGTCTAACCATCTATTATTAATGATGCCACACGTTAGCTAAAGCGCTTCTGCCAACAAAAGAGGGGGACACTGCAGACGGACGGGAGCACACTACTACTACTAATAATAATTTATTTCACTGTTAAACGAGCATGTATTCACATACATCAGTCTGGCAGAACACTCTGCCAAACAGGTAAAAGCTGCACACAATAGTAAATATAGGCATCCATTTAGAAATTGGCCCAATTGAACGATAACAGAAGAATGTGAGCAACTGTCCAAGCCTCCCACAATGAACCGGCGTCCCGTCCAAAGTCGCATGCACTGTGCATCCTGGGACGAGCTCCAGGCTCCCGCAGCCTCGTAATCGATAAGCAGTTGGAAGTTGAATGGATGGATGTAATATCCCTATGCAAACCTCTCCACACTCTGCCCACGTACTCTCTGTTTGATAGGTGCCAGTGTTTATTTCCAGTGTTTGTACAGATGATATGAAATCAGGTGAAGTCGACATACATATGCAAATACACTGGTGTTCACGGCAAACCAGCACTGGCTAACTGCGACGGGAATGGCAACAGCGTCGCACGGGATGGAAAACTCCCAGGGACGCCATCCCAAAAATAACACAGAAACGGCAATCTCTGGAGGATCAAGTCTTCTCCTACTGCAGAAGCGTCACCTTCAATCTCGTGACGCCCAAATGACTCAAGTAGGAGAGAAGATGCCTGCTTATTCCAGAGCTGGTTTAAAACCAAGAGAGGAGAGACAGAGAACAACGACCTGCACCTTAAGACTTTCTTGTAAAGTGCATTATAAATCATTTCCAACAAGAAATAAAAAAAGAACAATTTATCTGAACCTTTCTCTTTCTTCTCGCAACACTGAAAGACTGCAAATGTTTCTATGTAAAACCACAATTCTTCCTGCTAAATCCCTGAGTGTCCCTGTTAAACAAAAGGCAGGTTAGACACAAACCAGTACAAAGGAAACTGCATCCAGATTATGGCAATTTCAGGTTTAGGAAGTGAAGCTGCAATCATATGCTGAATGCTGCTATGCAATACAATTTCCCAACCCTAAGAAAATTCCTGTCCAAGTTACGAGTCCAGGTTACAAAACGCTGTCATTCATGCAGTCATCAGATCTGAAAGGAACAATGTGTTTTTCCCAAACTTTACTGAAGAGGTACATAAAAACCAAACAATGAAGTCGTGCCAGACGAAAGCGTGGGAGACATGCTTAGCATTCAATACGCTTGGATGAATCACTTTTTAATACTAGTAATGGCGGAACGGTGATTGTGATTCAGTTGAATTCAATTCAGTTCCCCTTCAACATGAAGCACTTGACCGCACCAGTTTACCAACCCACGTCACAGACATGTACATATTCCCCCACTATTGTTTTAAATTTCCCATGAGGACACACAACGGACAGTGGGGACAGCGTAAGAAATTCAAAACATGTGCTGTGGAATCCATCTCGGGAGTCACACCTGCGGATAGCAGAGGTCACGCCCCTCCCTTAAGCAAATGAAAGAGACGGGGGCCAATAAAGCAATTCTGATATGTATGCAACTGTCTCCTTTCCCCGCCCCCTGGACACGCTCCGAAAACCAGGCCGGCGCGACAGTGTGAACCGGAACCGCCGGTTGCCGTGTCAGAACTGGAAGTTCCGGTTGGCAAGTCACAGCTGGGGAGGTGACCCCAGCTGCCCGTGTCACCAGGCACGCCACCGGCTAACAGCTGCCACAGGCCACAGGGCCTGATGTAGGCAATGGGGGGGGGGGGGAGCGAGAGAAAGAGAGAGAGACTTGGCCATGCAGCCAAATCACAAACATTCTAGTGGCAGAAAAGAGGCGGTAAGCAGAAAGCACCTGGACTGGGACAGAAATGCACGAAAAAGCCACCTCCCACCACCAGCATTAAAGCTGTACATACTCTGAGGATGGAGGTAGGTCCCTGCACTGAAAGAGCAATATTTATTAACTGGCCGAAATGAATATCAAAAAATGAAAACAGAATGGACACTTTGGCTCATTAAAAGCCCTATCTGGGAGGAAGAGTCTGCGGAGATACTTTCGCTTACCGCACTGCATTTCCTGTCCTCAAAACGAGCAGCGCAGCCTAAAGCGTGAGCTCCGACGTCGACCTCCCCGCTAGCTACCTAGATTAGCGTCGCCGAAGCTCGGTGGCCGTTCAATGTCCGTACGGCTTGCACGTTTCCTCTAGCGAGTCCGGCGGCCCTGGCGCTAACGGGTAACGCAGCTCGTGACATCTGTTCCTTTG
The DNA here is from genome assembly GCA_026777985.1 of Mormyrops attenuatus. Lineage (NCBI taxonomy): Eukaryota > Metazoa > Chordata > Actinopteri > Osteoglossiformes > Mormyridae > Mormyrops > Mormyrops attenuatus. The sequence continues at coordinate 21,635,098 of JAODKC010000038.1, forward strand.
ATCACTGTAAACACGGCAATGTCGACAACAGGCCGAGAGGAGCTCAGAGCAGTGAGTCAAAACTGAACCAAGAGGGTTTTTTGAACTTCCTTCTATTTATAAAACCATTGATCTTCTAACCATTATGCTGGTCATGGGGGCAGCCTGGAGCCTATCCCAGGTGACTCAGGGCGCCATGCTGGGGTACATCCTGAACAGGATGCCAGAACATCACAGGGCCCACACAGGTGCACACTTGCACGTACAATCATACACTACAGGTACCGTCTGTGGGCGGAAAGTACAGGGAGAACGCGCAAACTCTGCACACACAGACCCAAGGCTTCGAACCAGGCAGCCTGGAGGTGTCGAGCAGCACTACCGCCCGAAATTATTCATGAGAAACGAAAAAAATATTTATATCGTTCTCCAATCGGAACCTTTTCAAAAATGTTACCCAACAGCCATGACATTTCTTTCTCCTGTCATTCTTACCTGTACATTTCATTGCTACCAGCTCATAATATTGTCCAACGCACCTTACAGTTTTTGCACTTCACAGACTTCGCTCTAGGGTACAACAGCACTTCCCCCACCAGGGACTCGCACTTAGCGGTTCACAACCTGTGGACCAATGGCTTTGGTGCTCCTCTAGCTCTGGCGACGTTATTTTAAGGCTCCCTTCTTCTCCAGGCTGTGCTGCCCCTTTGGTGTTGGCCGTCTGGATACCCCTCACATGTCCTGGGTACCCCGCGCGCAGCCAGCTCACTCAGCCCTGACCAGGCTCCTTACCCCACATGATCTCCATTGATGGTATAACAGGGTATGATACTCAGAGCCCCAGAACCTTCTAGTGACAATGACGGTACCAGTTGCTACCCTGGTCCTGCTTACATCAGAACTACAATGTAGCAGAGATTTTCACAATAGCAGGGTCTGGGGGGCAGAGGACAGACAGGAATCAGCACTGTGTGGAGGTCACTGCATGTGAGCGGACAGTGAGAGCGAAACACCCCCTTCTGAAGGGAAATATATTAATGTCTAACATTTTCACCAGCATTTCTGGCTGTGAAATGCTGAATGCTGTATCAATCATTACAATATAACTGGTAAATATGACATTCATGATCATCTACAATAACCAACCGTCTCATTAATTTTACAGTTTAACAGTATGTTTTATTTGACAGTATGTGGTGTAATGGTAATGGAATTTCATTAATGGACAGATGTCTTGAGTCCCTGTACCAATACATTGGAAAACTGGGTTAATATCATCTTGGGTATGTAAACTTTAATTTAGAAACCTGCCCAGGTCAGATCCTACATTAACCCTGCTGCTTCAGTAAACTAGAGGAAACATGAACCCATAGCTTTTGAACAGATTTTGTTGGGAGTCTGCTGAGGAAACCCGAACAACAACAAACAACATACTGCCTCTTGCAATGCTGTCCCTCGCAAACGAGGTCGGAATACCGCTGACGCTTTGTTTTTCCATCAGATCACTCGGACCCGCGGAGGGTTTTCCGTAAAGGCCTGGCAAAAACCACACAGGCTTGAAACCTCACATTACTTCCTAATGTGGTTGTTTTGACACAACACAGCTGTCTGCTGAACCTACAGAGCACACAAATGATCCAGAACAAGTCGCCCCTCCCCTCTCTCCCCTTTCATTTTCATTTCTCCCGCTTGCTGAAGAAACCAGCGGAGCCGCCGTCCCTCTCTGGATCTCCGTCAAATCCCCTAATGGCTGTTTACGGGAAACTCCGGTTGTACAAACACACACGAAGATATAAAAGCCAAAAAAATGTCAGCCCCTGAACCCCACCAACGCTGGTCAGCTAATCTCTCTAAAAAGTTGTGAGCCGTGTAAAACGATCCCTCGTCGCTTTCTGCTCTAAACTCGGCAATCGGGCTACGTAATGCTCCCGAGAAGTCCCGAGCGACATCAAACGGGGGCTCCGACTGCCATCGCGGAGTGTACCGACACTTCCTTTTAAAGAGCTTGAACTTCTCCCCGTGTAACTTCCTCCTCCCCAACACAACCACCAGCTCCGGTCAATACGAGATCCTCCGCACTGACAAAAGGAGAGAGAGGGAGAGAGGGGGAGAGAGACAGCAAGAGACGGGGGCAGAGAGAGAACGCTGGGGGGGGGGGGAACAAGCCGTATTTACCTTCCTGGCCGGCTGCGGGAGGTGGGCGCGGGAGCCGAAGCCCTTGTGAGGCAGGGGGAGAAGCATCTCTGACAGCTCCGGGGGCGGCACGCTGGGCTGGCAGCGCGCAACTACGTACGTGTGCGCGCTTACGCGCAAGCACGCCCCGCGCAGGAAGACTGGCTGGCTATTGCAGTGAGTCGAGAAACCTGCCTCCGAGGGAGGTGCAGTTGCGTGTGTATGCGCGGTGGGGGTGGGGCAGGAAGGCAAATAAAAAGGGCTTCGTGTGACTCGAATCAGGAGCGTAAATGCCATGCATACAGGAAGGAGGCGGCGACGCCCTGGACCTCACTCTGGATATATATGAATCAGTATATTATCCAGCGATACAAGGACGGTCCTCCTCACTCCGCATGACAAGGTCCCTAGCCGCCACGCCTCCTGCTGTCCTCGAGTGGATCAAGCAGTTTCACACTTAATTCGATTGCTGAAATAAATGTAATTTGCAATAGTTTAAACATAGATCTGCAACATTCAGATGGTAAGGAATGTTACTCTGTGTAATGTTTATATATATAAACCTCATTTTTAAAAACTGAATTGTGTAATTATGTTCAATAATTTTGTTTAGTTAGAGATGGAGCCAGATTCTAAACAAAAGGATTTAACAACCCTGTGTTTTGTGCCTGGACCAGATTTGGGAACTCCTGTGTTATTGGACACTCTGTCACAATGAAGAATTAATCCTCCCTTCGTCAAACACACTGGTCCCTGGGGAAGGGTGGTGGGAGTCATGTGACACAGAGACCAGGGCTTCGTTCAGATGGTGGATGATGTTTACTTGGGCAACAGCCATCTGAGATACAATATCATCCTGTTGTGCTTTCCTGTCAACAGTCCATTGCTCAAGAAGGGACCTTTGGTTTCTATGGAGGTCGTCATGGTTAAGCTATTTTCTCCGGAGCAGGAGGAAGGGTTTGCCAATTCAAGTCAATAAATGCCATGGGGCTGCAGCAGAAGAAATGTTACACCAAGAGCAGGACGCAAGCGCATCTCATTTCTGGGTAACTTATTTCACCTCCATAACTGTCACTTAAGGCTCTGTAGTGTGGGATCAGTGTAGCAAGATCCTGGAGCGTGCATCGCAGACTGGGACAAGTACATATAGTCCTGGATGAAACCGTCAGCAAGCCAGTCTCTCCTCTGGGGCCAGCAGCCATGCCACCTGCTTACGATCCACCATCAGTGCACCTGAATCAGTTTATCAAGGGCTTGATGAGCAATTAATTAGCAGAATCAGATCTGCTGTGGGGGGTGGGGGCCACAGAGGAGAGGTTTTAACCACAAACCTAGGAAACATGCAAGGGAATTAGGACGTGATGGTGACATTGCACACAGCAGCATTCAGACGACCATGACTATGGGACAGGTGCTGGTCTACAGACACCAAACTCCACAAGAGCTTCCTAATGCCTCATTCCTGCCTCTAGGCACATTCCTGATGGACAATGCAACACTACGGTCTTCTGTCATAGCATATTATATACATTCGGATATATCAACAGGCAACAACATGCAGCCCGTTTCCCAAACTGGACCAGAGAACTGCAGAAGCAGTGATGTTAAGTACTTTATTCTAATTTCTAAGATTCTACAGGGGTTTTTTTTTTGGAGACGATTTCAGAATTGAAGCACACGTGAATGGTGTAAGCAAACCGACTAAAACATTTTAAAATATATCACACACCCTTGCAAGTTTAATATGTCTGAGCGGGAAATAAACAAACGCTGGAGGTTAAATATGACACGAGTTAGTCAGTCGCTTTACTTGCTCGGGATTTAATATTTTCATTTTAATAACAATGTGAATCTCTTGTGGGACCCAGTGATCAGAAAAACACAGTATCACATTCATCTCCCGTTTGAACCTAAGAAATTCGGTATTGACCAAGAAGTCTTGCTTTTTAATCGTCCAAACGGTACATGCATATTACGCCAAGGGCATATGCCTCACAATGAATTTATAGCGGACAAGATTATGACTTAATTTACAACGGTCAAGACTGTAAATTACGCCATTACCTGGAGGTTAATAAGTCAGCATGGCTCAGATGGTAGAGTGAAACTTGATCCACTATCTATGAGGAGTACATATATTTAAAACATTTCTTATGACTTCCTTTAGTTCCATTACAAAGCGTTTAACATGGACGTTTAAAGGGCGTTTGGGGCTAGTTTGCACATCTGGTAACAGTACTGGATGCCATCCAAACGCTGATTTGCCCCCCGACTCTTTGATTGCTGGGAAAACAGCCTTCTGCGGTTTTATTATAATAGACCCAACGTGTCGAACTCCACCACATCTAAACAGGAGAGGGGAGGGGGGGGGAGCTCAGCGGGCGAACAAATGGTGTTGATCCTGGCAAAGTACAGACGTTAAATTTGTGCAATGCGTGAAAAACTGCAATAAAACAATCAAGGCACACAACAAATTACGATCCTCCATTTCAAGAACATTGAGTTTTGGGTACTTTCAGTGATTGAGAGCACAATGTTCAGAGTGATATAGCAACGCAATATTTACTGATATTTACTGTAAAATTGCATTCAGACACGTCAGACTGTTCTTCCAATAAAAGTAATCCAGCCAAATAACTTTCCAAAGAATGATATCCCAGACATCTAGGAGGGAAAACCCCACAGACCTCCAGTTCAATTTGTTCGGTATTATAAAATTTTACGGCGAAAATTCAATAAAACAAGTGTTATTAAATCTTCGTTTCTCATTCAGATCGATGATGTGTTAAAATAACAAGAATGTGTTTTTCTTTAAGACATCAAAAATGCGTTGCAATGGGAACCCCCATTTTCATTCGTATGCATGTCCAAAAAAATGTATCGCGGTCAAAAATATGTCCGGAGCATAATAATGACACTGACGGAATTAAAAATTAATTATATTTGTGGCTCCCATCCCGCTTATCTTGGGCGCTTAAAATGAGGGTCCGGTTTATTTACGCCCAACGCCACGCCAATCTCACTTGGAGGTTTTAATAAACGGGGTCATGATCGGCACACGAATTTAAATGTATATTTGTGTCGCCATGCGGGTCTTTGCGGGACTCAAGGATTCAGCGCCGGCGTGAATCATAAAACCCCGGCAAGCCTCCCAGCTAAAGGCCGCTCTTTTCAGCGATCGGACAGTCCGTAGGCAGCGAGCTGGCCCTCATTCTTCCCGTCAAAAGTTTCAAGGACCGGAGTCAAGAGCAGCACAAAGGCTGCCCATTTTAGCCCGACGGCAAGCGCCACATTTGATGGTGTGCCCTTCACAGCCGGGCGGTTCTGCAAGCTGCATTGTAACACGTGCTCACGGCTTTTTTTTCCGTCTGATGAACAATCCCATTGTTTCCTATACTGCACGTTATATCCGACGGCAATTAACACGCTTAACCCCCCCCCCAAAAAAAGAAAACCCGGGTCGCAGGTTAAGGTTAACAAGGACGCGCCATCAACAGATAGGACACCCAGCGGTGTTTTTAATTGGCTGGAGGCGCGCTCTGTTGTCCCCGAAGGTTACGGGGATTTCAGCGATGACTGGCGGGACAAAAGGCCCTTTATTCCGCTGGCGGAATACCTTCCTGCACAGAGGCATTGAATTTTAGCTGTTATTCTAAAGCCATTAACTTTTAGTCCCCGCTGCAGCTCTTAAAATTAATAAGGAAACCGATTAAAAAGGTGGGGAAATTAACCACAGGGGTACCGTTGAAACGCTTGTGTTTAAAACAGCACAAGGAACGTAGAGCTTTCATAGTGCATCAAGATACGGAATAAGGAGAATGTCAAGTCGTAAATAATCACTTAAGGGGGAAGAAAAAAAAAATTTCAGTTTTGTATTTCTGCAAATCATGGCATTGTCAACCTAACCTGGGCATAATACTAAAACCCCATTGCCTAAAGAAAGATATTTACCTGATTAGCGCTAAAGGGGTCTAGTTCTAATGAACATTTTATCATACATGCACTCGCTCACTCTTTAGGACCTTGTTTTTAAGTTACCGTGAGGTATTCCATATTCGCATCATACTGGTCTGTTATTGCCTGATTATTTACATTTCACATTTTATTTATTTATCAGATGCATTCGCCCAAAGTGACTCACACAGAGAGAAGGCCGGGTCAGCCAGTCGCCGGTTATCCGCTTTTGTGTACAGCCTTTGTCTCAGCTCTTGCTTTCGCTGTTCTTGGTTATTGTTTTGGATTTGGTTAACTTTCTCTGTTTCCCATTGACTGGACCTCCGGCATGAGTGGATTTTTGGACGTCGGATTTGGTTGATCTCCGTGGTACCCTTTCCTGTTCTATGATGTAGGCTACGGTCTGTGTCTTGATCACAATTCTAGAAATAATACCTTCTGCAACTGGATCCTCTCACACGTCAATTTATAACACCTGAGGCAAATGTAAGGCCACTAATAAGTCATATTTATCTTTAAATTGGGCCAATCATCGCAGTCCCAAAGAACATAATAAAAAGTAGCAGACAAGCCCCGCCTCCATTTTACACCTCTGATCGAAAGCAATTCGGGAAAGTGTCAAATGCAGCAACTGATTTAACAGCATGTTCATTTAACACTGACACCTGCATCAGAGGAATCCCAGTGCGGTACTGTTGCGAGGACGATCTCTGCTCAAAGAGTATTCGCATCTGTTTTTTCCAGATACGCTGAATGTAAAGTGGCCAAATTAGTAAAGCGTTTACACCAGCCAAATGCCAGCGGCTCTTATTTTTCACCCAGGCGATTTCTAGGTCGAATAAAAGGAATAGGATGGCGACTAGAAAAAATCGTAGGGAGAATGGGAGGCGGGCT
>JAODKC010000038.1:21655734-21683970 GCA_026777985.1 Mormyrops attenuatus
CTTATATACCTGGATCATGTCCCCCCTTAGTCTCCTTTGCTCGAGGCTAAACAGATTCAGCTCAGCTAACCTCTCCTTGTAAGACATTCCTCTAAGACCAGGAATCATTCTCATAGCCGTACGCTGCACCCTTATTTTCTTGATGTTAGCATGTACTTGCTTACCACTGCATCACTTACACTTCACTGTCATCTGTTTATATATATTGACTTATACAATTTGACTCACAGAAACACGCAGAAACGCTTTAATGCACAGGTTCACCCGGGCTGAAAACCAGGGGCCTCTGCGAATATGGGGCCTCAACTAACCTTACTTAATAAAATTTTAAACACACCCCCACGGAGCCAATAACTTTTACAGAGTCCCCACCCCCCACTTCACAATTACGTCATCACTAGAAATGTTGGGGGGGGGGGGTTTCCTGACCATGTGAATGTGTCTCTGGTTATGACTGGTATTCCTGTGTTCTTGTTAAACAGGCAATATGCCCCTTTTCTTCCATGCGAACCAGCAAACTGCTAATCACACCGCTGTGCTTTCGTGCTGCAACGTGCTTCAGGCAGCTCACAGCTTAGCCGTCTGCACTTCCAGGAAAAGGCTGGTTAGAATGACTAGCATCCTGTCTCTCACACACACACTCACACGCACGCACACACAGATGAAGGGACGTACAGAGGACACACCTGGAACGCGCACACGATGCCCAAACCATATCATCCAAAAGGCCTTTTATTTTCTGCCATCATGAAATGCTTGGGGGGGGGGGGGCACATGTCAAGTGCTGTCCCGCGGGCAGCCGGCATTATCTGCGTATAACCTCAGGTGGATGTTAAGCGATGGGAAGCAGGTCAGAGCAAACCGCAGCTGGCTGGTAAAGATCTAAGCACCAGTGATGTTTCAACCAAACTGTGGCACTTTAAAACGAACAGACGGCGCACTAAGAATTGATTGGGACCTGTTCATGAGACGTCGGTTCGGTGGGCCTCCCTTATCGTTCGTATGTCTGTGCTGTGCGTGTGTTGGAAACGCAATAAATTATTAACCCTGTCAAGACCATTCATGCCGAGCGTGCTTATTGGACGGTTAGCCCAGGGCTCAGTGCTGGTGTGAAAGCAAAGAACATCTGGTCTCCTTATTCACAGAGGGAACCCTGTTAAAATCCTTGTCACGTATGGTATGTGTACATAATGTAATACATACTCGGTAAAATGTAGCCCAAATTAAACTGTGCTCTTACTCAGATTTATGAAATTTAGCGCTTATGTTAATTTTATCAGACATGACTAATATCCATACCGCTAATACAACGGGTCTGTGTTCTTTTCTGTTATCCAACCATCTTCTATTCGCTTTTATAGAACATTGTCGTGGAGTAAAATTAACGAGTTAAAAACAATATCTTTGATGAGTTGTCAGTAAAGATGCAATGAATGAATATAGCACGCTAATGTCGGCACTTAAAGCTGCTTCAGGTTCAAACAACGGTCCTGTCGTTATTCTCAAAACTCGCATCGCATGTTCTATCTTGGAAAAAAATAGAAGAAACTTGTTTTTTTTTCTCATGCATTGATTTTCCACGAATCGATTATTTAATACAGCGTCGCGACAACCACGGAGTTAATCCCATGACTGCAGGCAGTGCACCTACACACTAAGGGTAATCTGGAGGCATTGCATAACGAAAGGATACTCACAGGAACCCGGGAGAACCTGCAAACGTATCTCTATTAAGTGTGAGGCCGTAGTTTAACCCGGTGAACCACCGTCGTTACTTTAAAATTCGTTCAATCTGCCATCTAGTGGTAGGTAGAATTCTGCCCACTGTTTTCGTTACGTGTCATACAGAGATAGAATAGAATAGAATAAAATAGAATAGAATTATAAAACAAAAAAAATAAAATAAAATAGAATAGAATATAAGTGGAACTAACATACAATATATTAACCGAAGTAGAGTAGCAAAAAACCAGTGTACATCACCGTATCGGTTATAGATATCACAACTATATCTTTTTAGCATCGTTTACTCAATGGGTTACGAATGTGACATTTGTGATAATAATCTTGGTTTTTGCTTTTGAACCTTGTCGGCAGATGCAGTACACATCTGGGGTAGAATTCTAATTGAGTTGTGGAGATTTTTACTGAAGTTAGTTTATGTTAGAAACGTTTTAACTGTGTCAGTAGGGTATCGCACAAATAAACAGGCAGTGATTATTTCAGACATACAAGCTTATCAGAAGCGCCAAGTAGTGTAGACACACACGTATATATGTATATATACACACACATCTCTGCTAAAATGGCAGGTTTTTGTGTGGTATATATATCCATCTTCCAATTGTTTATCCTAGCCCGGGTCGCTGGAGATGTATTATTATTTTTCATAAATAACATATAAGGGTTACAAGGCGAAGTGACTGGCAGTGTTTCCTCACTCCACCATCTCGCATTCAGCTCCCTGAGACCCAGCAGGAGAAAAGCAGTTAGCAGATGGATGGATGGATGGATGGATGGAAGGTATATTTTGTATAAAGCAGCACTGGAGGATGTCAGTAGATGGCGCAAGATAAATAAAATCAAGTACTACATTGTAGGAAATTTTACTTCCGGGGTTATATTGCTAAACATCAAAACTTCCCTCGAAGTAAGGCAGGTCCAATTAAGTCATAAATTTCTTTGGTTATTAAACATCCATCCAACTTTTGAACGCTTACCCAGTACACGGTCGCAGCATTTGCCATTAATCTTTGGAAGTAATCCGCTTTCATTGTTTAGCTAAACTAACAAGTTAGTATGGCTTGAAATATAAACAAGTAGGGTACAAAAGCCTGGAGTTATAAAGGCTGGTGAAATACAATTCTGTTGACTTTTGAATTATTTCTTTTCATTAATTTGCTAATTTTCATTCATTAATTACGCACGCACCTACTGTTATAAACGAGATAATGTAGCCAAATATGCAGTGTAATGCAAAAGGTCCGTTCGTATTACTTCCTTTAATGATTAATAACTTTAGTGTTTCGAGGATAGTGTTTAGTGTTTGCCCAGGGGACGAAAACAATTCCGCGGTTTTCCCAGATCGCGGGGGGCCTGCTCCCCTAAGCCCCATTCTATGGAAGGGTCGACTGTAGTTTAGTTTCACTTTAAGTTTTAGTATTTTTATTTCAAGGGAACGTCTGAAAGTTGTAAAGCTATTTTATGTTTCTGATCTTCACAGGATTGTTATGTAGGCATAGGATGAAGTATGCAAAAGTGGGACAGTTTTTGGTAAATGATTTAGAAAAATCTCATGAAAGCCATTTGCTCAAGCTAATATTTTTTCTATTAGCTGCATGTCTCCTTAAAATGTTTTGTGTGGACATTTAAACAATCTATGTAATATTTAAGAGTTAAATGGGATGAAACATAGAGATGTACCTATTATATCTTGATGAGCTTGTTAGGGTAAAGTGGGACGGCGTTTTTTTGCATAAAGCAACATTTTATTGACCAAGAAAACCGACCATAAATGTGTTTGTAACATTTTGTTTACAAGATCCAACTACTTCAAATAAGTAATTGTTTTCTTTTTCACTTGCGCAGCATGTCTTGAAATTATGAACACAACCATTATAAACATGTCACACCAATGAAAGCAGTTTTTGAAGAGCAAGCCGTGTTGTGGCAGGATCGTAGCACTGCTCGTTTTCATTGGTTGTTGATTTTTTTTAAAAGTAATACAGGGCAAAGCTTAAATGTCTCATTTTACCTGATCGATGTCCCACTTTTGCTGAACTCACTCTACTAATGTCCTCGAAACGAGTAATATATGCGCCAAGTATTATTAATCGTAATTAAAGATAAACAAATAATTACTATAATTTCTGAATCGATATTTATAATTTTTGTTTAGTTGTGTTTTTTGCGTACCTTAAGAACTGACAAAGAAACAAGGAAATCTAACACTGGGGAATAAGAAAGACAGGTAGAACACAACCAAGGCACAAAGCAAGAAACCAAAACAGAAAATGAACCACAAAATCACAGGTTCTAGAAAAACTGATGAAACCAATGAAACAAAATACAAAAACAGAGAAGGCGGGATTTGGGTTAATAGGTAACCGCACGCTCAGCTCACAATGCAAAGGGTGACAAGAGGGACAGGATGGCCAGCGACGCCTGCTGGCCAAACGGGGAAGGGACACGAAAGACTGGAACAACAGGTGCTGACCCTGACAATTTCAGTTGACGATTTTTTTTTTCTTGTAGCTTTAGTCTTTGTTACCGATAATAACGCTGGACTGGCAGACGTATTCTCGGGGGGTGTCTATAAATACTATATGCGTTAACATTAAAAATGGTTGTGTGCATTTTCCTTCATGAAGTGTCTTTGTTCCTGGGTTCAGGAGCAGAGATCAGAACTGGGAAGAGACAGTCGACTGAGGCGCTACAGCATATTGTGTGCTGCAAAGAATCGCACTGCTGCTTGTGTGGGTGAGAGCCGCCGATGTTCAGCAGGATGAGTGCAAATTGTTAGGACAGTATGAATTGCTGCTTGCCAGGAAATCAGCAGCTATATTTATTTTCAGTTATCTTCCATTGTCATATTGGCAGTGCTTGGCGTAGGCATTCTGCCATTTCTGCTGTATTGCCAGAATTTGCTACTGTAGAAAAAAAATTCAGTCATATCACTCGGCTTTTACTAATTTGCCAGAATATACTACCCATAGTTTTGAATGTGTTATGGATCCGGGCGGGTTTGGTGCAAGCAGAAATGTGGACGACCCACTTGTGTCTCAAAGGAACAAAACGGGTTTTATTAACAAAAACACTAGGAATATTAGTGAAAACAAAAAGGACCACGAGGGGTCAAAAGCAACAGGGAAAAACAAAGACTAATTACAAGAACAGGGCAGGTAAGCAGGACATACAGCTAACATCGCAGGATTCCAACAAACATACAAAACAATGAACCAATGGGGACTAAAACTCAGGCAGGGACTTACAGTTAATACTGAAACTGGGTAACGACTAACACAGGGCAGGTGAGACTAATTAACAAAGACTGGGAAAACAGGCCACAGATGAAACTAATTAACTGAAGAACTAAACAGGGAAAACTAAGAACTAACCAAGGAACAGGGAAACAGTATCTAACACTGGGGAATTACAGACAGGTAAAGACACAAGCAGGGGCACAAGGAACGAAACCAAAACCAAGTGCAAATCAGACACAAGAGCTAGAAAAACTCATACAAATGAAACACTAGGGCGCAAAATAGAAAAACAGAGGAGGCAGGACTCCAACCCGGAACGGAGGGGTTCAAACAACCGCATGCTTAACAAGTTGAGCCATACAACTGACAGAGAGTTGGAGAAAACACAAAGACTGCCAACACGAGGGACAGGATGACCAGCAACACCTGCTGGCCAAACGGGGAAGGGACACAGAGTGGGACAACAGGGGCTGACCCTGACAAAATGGACATTTGTATAAGGATATATGCTATCAAAAGTAACTTTCCTATACATTAAAAAGGGGCTGCAGTTTTTTTACAGTTTTATGCTGCCAGAAACTGCTGCATATAGTTTTAACACATAGTTGTATGAACAAACAAACAAACAATAACAATAATAATCACCTTGATTTGTGTAATGGACGTAATAAACGCAAATACCAACTGAAAATGAAGGACGTTTAAGAAAAAACACATTAAAACTAATATACAAACCTCCGCTTATGCTAAACATGCAAGAGAAAAAGCATCTGGCCTTGGAGACGTACGGAGTAATGTTGACTTGGAAGCGGTTTTTGTCAGCTAGGAAAAAATGGCAGAAGAGCAAGTCATGGCTTCTCCCCCGGGCATAGCATATGTGTGGATTCCTGGGAGAAAAGCCCCAAGAAAATCTTGGTACTGCTCAACCTACATGCACTCTTCAGAAAAATAGAAATCCTGTACTGATGCTGTACTTGATAAGCGGATTTGCAAAGTAGATGGACCAAAGGACTTTGGCATTATGTTACCCAAATGATGGTTTGATGTTGTGAACATCATTTTTTGATTTAAGAAAAAACTTTCCCTTGGTGACAATCACAAAACAAACCAGTATTATAATTAAATTTCTCATTGCAATCAGGTTAAGCACCTTTCTTAATTTCATGCCAACAAGGCCCCACAAGGGTCCAGCTCCTTAGGCTATGTATAAATAAAACCTGGACTGTTCACATTCTTGGATGTTGAGTATTATTCCGGTGCTTACACAATAAAAATAAAACGTTTATGATCCACAACATATATTTTTTTTTTCCTCATACTCACATGTAATGTACAATGAAATATATCGAATAATAATATACTATTCCCCACACCAAGTTTTTAAGTGTCAAGGAGACACATGTTGGTGTTTCAAGACGGTCGGGACCATTCTCATTAAAATTTGGTGAAGCTGTTTTACTCCCATGCAGTTGTATAAATTCTACTGCATTTAATTTTGAACCTGTTGAACATAAAGTTTGGCAAACATGAAACTACTCCTGTAATTAAAGAAAATTTGTCATTATAATGCCATATGGTAGAAATCATAAGCGCTGCAGATGCTTGTTTGCTTACAAACCCCTTTACTTTCTATTAAATTTTAGCAATATTTGTATCCATTAAACTGGCAGTGTGTTTATTTCGGACATTTGTTTTGCAGTAAATCAACATTGCCGATATTTTACACCAGTGTGTTTGAAAATGAACCATTAGCACCTCTTTAAGGTATATATATAGGTTGGAATAATAGTGTGCATGTAAGAGATTATTTCCGTAGTGATTGGAATCCGTGTAATACAGTCTAAAAGGCGAGTAGGCTAAGCTTAAGTTGTAGGGCTTCAGTCGGGATTTAAAGACTGAGACCGAGTTGGCATCCCAACTGTCATTTTATATATATGTGAAATGACAAGGAAACCTGCATTTTGTGATCTGAGTGGATGACACGGCTTGTAAACTTGAAGTAATTCTATCAGGTAGGCACGTGCTAGACGTAAGTGCCTTATATGTAAGGAGGAGAACTTCGAAGTCAGTCCTGAACCTAACAGGAAACCAGTGCAGGGAACTAAGAATACGGCTTATGTGTTCAAACTTCCTGCTCCCGGTGACGGTTTGAGCTGCTGCATTTTGAATACTCTGTATGTGTATTGCCTGACAATGGACTGGGATCCTGACCAATGTGTAGCCCATCCTTGTGCCCTTCTGACCAGGATGTGTTAGAGGTAATGAGGCACTATTGGAGTGACTCTATTATTAACAAATGGGATTTTATCTGTAGTTTCCAAAGCAAGTTATAAGACCAGCATAAGTGTGTAGATTATAGGCCTTTCTTATAAGAAGTTATCTGTTTATTTCATCATTCACGGAATGTTTTATCACACCTCTAACGAAGTAGGCCTACTTATGCACTTCAACAATGAATTAATTTTTTCATAAATTACATTCATGAAAAAAATACATGCACATTTCACAAACTGATTGCAATTATGTATTTTGCATAAATCACTATAATCCGCCTTAATAGTTTAGAACTATGCGGGCAACCATGCAAATAGGGGTTAATTCACTGACTGTCTTTAGCTGCCCAAGTATAATGTAAGATGTAATATAACGTACAGTGCAGGTTTATAATTTGTATAATGTTGCATTTTGCTTAGAGCATGTACAGTCTTCAGATATATTTCGATCGTTGTTTTATTCCTGTTAATTTTTCATCAAGCGCTTTATCCGAGAGATATAACTCTGGCTCCCACCGGCAAGCCGGTCTTGTGTTGTTACCGGAACCCGCATCCGGAGGGGCGGGCTCCACGCGCTGCCCCGGAAGAGCGGGCTCCACGCGCTGCCCCGGAAACGGTCCTCGCGCAGCCGCCGCCGTGTTGAATGAAATACGGCTGATTCATTACGGGCTTCGTCGACTTTTTCAACGCGGAGTCTTTGTTTGTTCAGGGGGTTAATACAGGTAATGAAGACTTCTTAGTATAACGCATACATTACTCTTGTCATGGGTCAGATTTGATGCGGCGGACTTCTGTGTTAAAGCAATAATGGACGAATTTATAGCGGATACCGCAAGTGTTAGCCGGCTCCGTTAGCATGCTAGGGCGCTAACGTTAGCATGAACGCCATTAGCATGAACTGGCTAACTAGCTGACCGGTTACTCGGAACGCACTCAAATGACTGTACTAGAAATATTAATGCAGATTACCGGGGGTCAAGAACTATGCTGCCAATATCTAAAACTGTGGGTATTTAGTATAGGGCCACGTCGGTGGCTGTGCGCCTCCCTGCTAGCTGACATCTGCACGGTCACTCTCCCCGTTAACGCTGTGGAAAAATATCAACAAACCAATAAAGGCTTTTTAATAAATCAACGTTTGCGAGCGAAGCGAAGCATTTTGGCGAAAGTTACAGGGGGAAAGGAAGCTGTCAGGGACTTGATTTGTTGTTATCGTTGGTTTTGCTGCCCCGTTAGCCCGACTGCTGTTCAGGATTGATATTGGAATGAAGTACAAGCGATTAATACATGCACATAGATGTATATAAGGCCGTGCCGGTAGTGCAGTTTATGATTTTTTATGATAATGCTTACTGTACATATATCGTGAATTGCAGATGAAAATTCAGTCTTACAGTTCTCTGCGGTTGATGTCTTGTTTGTATAGATGTCTCATCGTTAATAACAATTTCTCTGGTAATAGGATAATGCAGTAGAATAAAGTGATTTAGATGGCTGCTCTACCTTCCGACGAGTTTTACAAAAAAAACCGTCTTAATTCAATCCTTTACCCTTCCAGGAATTGCACTTTATCGCTGTTTAGTCAAACGTTATTCTGCGCCCATGTATCTGAATAAGATTAAACTTTTTGCCTTGCTAATGAGCATATAGATAGAATGGACACCTTCAGCTGTCTGTCAGACTCTCGGTTACTTGACCATTTTGATTATTTGCAGACCACAGTTGTTGGAATAGATGTGTTCGTTAGTGGCATTTGGAAGAGTAACCCACCCGTTGACCGGCAGGGCCCCTCTCTGCCACGCCAGACCTTGCTTTTGGTGTAGGTCAGACTCTGGCATGTTTACTGACCGAGCTGTCAAACTCCACGTGAGGAGGTGGAGAGGGTGGCTGCGTGGTTTGGAAGCATCGCCCTGGGGTAGACAAGACCTCATGTTTATTTGTGAGGCAGGTTATTTTGACATCAGTGAACAGTATGTTGTGTAACTTGTGGAAACCGGCTGTGGTGTTCTGTCTTCGGAGCCTCCAGGTGTCTTCAGTACCTGCTTGGGTTGGAGGGTCATGCTCATGATTTGTTTTGTGCCTGTTTGCTTCTTCTCCCAGCAGAGTCATGGACCGGCTGCTCAGACTCGGGGGCGGGATGCCCGGCCTGGGACAGGTACGGTTTATGTCCTGGATCACAATAAACCCCTAGTTGGATGCCAGCTGTATGCGTTTCATTTGTAAAGTCATCCACAGTTTTCCCCCAATGATGAAATGTCATATGTGCATATATATGCGCCCAAATGACCTGGGGGGGGGGCTTGTCTCTGTTCCGTCTAGCATTTAAAATTCTGCAAAGAATTACTGCTTAATGCTGGAAAGACTTAATGTCATATTTAAAAATAGACTGAAGGAAGACTCCTAATATAGGATTCATAGTTTATAAAATGTCATCCTTCGTTCAACCTGAGCTTGCAATCTCCTTGTGCAGTTTATTTTGCAACATCCATCCTGTCTTGCTAATAGCAGAATTGTGTTTAAAATTTAAGGTCAATAACGTATAATTCTTGGGAAGAAAATTAACAAGTTGATTAAGAATCGGCTACTTCTCAGTGAACTGGGTTTGGGCCTTTAGGAGTATTGCTCTTATATTCCACTGATATTTATAGCACTCTGAGTCTTAAGGACTTCAGTGGAAGCCAAAACTGGAGTGTCTAATACTGTGTGATCATTCTAATTTCAAATTCAGCAGCCCTTGCTTAGAATTTCCTTTATTATTTAAGGAAATCGCAACAATTTTGTGTGTGCGGCATGTGGATGGTGTTGAACAACACTGCTTGTGAACGGGGTGTCTTTGATATCCCCAACCACCTGAGGTGATGTTTTGTTTGTCCTCATTGAATACTAAGATGTTTATAAAAGCACTGGCCCCGGGAATGTACTCGGATTTATCGTTTTAATCTTAAATTACGGTTGTGGCTCCAGTTTTCCAGCTCTGCTCCCAAAGCTCCTGTTAATTTGTCACTTTAAATATGGTGCACACCTGCTTTGATTTCTCTGATAGGTTATATTGGCTGCATCAGGGTACCTTTGCAGTGTCAGCCTCACGAGTCCTTAGTGAGCTCCTTTGCTTTTTTTTTTTTTTAATATATAAAAGGATCCAAGTTTAGCCCAATAATTGGTACCAGTTCACAGCTCCAGTGCCGGTGAGGTCAGCTGGGATAACTGTGTTACTTCCTGCAGTGAAGCACGTGGTGTATGGCAGTGATTGGTCCTTGCAACTGGAAACGTCTGTCCATAGCACATGGCAGATGGGCTGCTGTCAGCCACTCTGATGCGGCTTTATTGAAAAGTGGCACACGCCAGTGACTGTTTACAGATCCTGGTGATTATTCCATTTTAGGGGTGTAGCTGGCCTCAGCTCATATAAGCTGTAATCAGGAAGACTGGATGCCTTGAAGAATTTTATTTTATTTATATATATTTTGGTCCTTTTTAAATTAACGCTCTCCTGCAGTTGCCAAGTACAGTACGTCTGAACTATCTTTCCCATGGAACTTTTCAAGCAATTTGTTGTGGAGATGAATCTCGGCGTCCTCATTTACTCGCAGTCTGATGAAGTCAGCATTTATTCCCCAATCCCAGTCCTGGAGGGCCAGTCTGCACCACAGTTTGCAGATTTCTCTGCTCAAACAGACCTACTAAACCGGCAATTAGCTGGTGAGCTGAATAAGGTGTGTTTGAGCAGGGAAATCTGCAAACTGTGGTAGAGACTGGCCCTCCAGGACTGGGATTGGGGGAACCCTGTCCTTTGTACATTGTACATTTTCACTTCTTAAATGTTTGATCTCCAGTCCAGTGGTTGGTCTCTTTCTCAGTCTGCTACTTTGGTACAAATAAATGTGGTTAGCAGAATATGTCTGATCGGCATGTTTCCCCCCTCAGGGCCCCCCAACGGACGCCCCCGCAGTGGACACAGCTGAGCAGGTGTACATCTCCTCTCTGGCCCTGCTCAAGGTATGGTCAGAAACAGTAGCTGGATCTTGGGCCACATTTGGGGATGGGACTGGCTTTGGCTGTCACTAAGGGGAGACATGTCCCTTTCGCAGATGCTGAAACATGGTCGGGCCGGCGTGCCGATGGAGGTCATGGGCCTGATGCTGGGCGAGTTCGTGGATGACTACACCGTGCGGGTGATCGACGTGTTCGCCATGCCGCAGTCGGGAACGGTGAGCCCCGCTCTGTGCTGTTGTTGCCTGTGGATCTGTTTGCATTTGCACTGCGGTCAGATGGGCGGCTTCTCAGATGCTGACTCTCTCTGCCTGGAACAGGGTGTGAGTGTGGAAGCGGTGGACCCTGTCTTTCAGGCTAAGATGTTGGACATGCTCAAGCAGACAGGCCGGTGAGCAGCCTGTTATCCGATCCCTCCAATCGAAAGCCGGCATGTCTTCAGAGCGTAATACTGCTCATATTGGTCTATACATTCTCATCACTGTGTTTGAATGTGGGTGGGTTGACTTTGGGGGTTGGTGCTTTGTAATGAATGAGGATAATGGTCTAGGGGTCACATGTGACTGTCTTGATATTCTGCTTGGCCCTCCTGTCCAGTTGATGGTCAGTCATGCTCACCACTGCCACGGAGTGCCGGGGGGAATAGCCACGGAATAGGAAAGCCTCGTTCCTGCTGATTTCCCATACTCCCCATTTTGACTGGACTCTCTGCGCCCCCCTCCGCTGTGTGCTGCAGGCCTGAGATGGTGGTGGGCTGGTACCACAGCCATCCTGGTTTTGGCTGCTGGCTCTCGGGAGTGGACATCAACACCCAGCAGAGCTTCGAGGCCCTGTCAGAGCGTGCCGTTGCCGTGGTGGTGGACCCCATCCAGAGTGTCAAAGGAAAGGTACGGCACGGGCCCCGGCCAGGGGACAGGGTTAGAGTGTGACCTGTCCAATAGTATCTCGGATTGGCTACTGGGCGTTAATGTACCAAGTTAGCTTATAGGGGTTACAGTCATTTTTATGTCTAAGGCTAGGTATTAGTTACCAGGATATGTATGAGGTAGTTTACTTCTAGAGTTTTTCTTTGCTCAGTATATCGAATTTTCATCAGACTGGCTATTTGATATCTGTACTGTGTGATTTGCATGCGTTTGTTTAATGTTTGTCTGAATTTTTGTATTTTTTGCAGTGCAAGAAGGCTGATTAGTCAGCTTCTCTTTGAAGGGCTTTGTTAGGAAGGAAAGGGTCATCACCCTTTTCTATGCCCCCCCCAGTGCCCGCACACAAGGACACGCATGCCCCTATGTGTATTCCCCCACCCTTTGTGCTGTCGCAAACCCCAGCCTTATTTCCTGCTCATAGACAGCAAGGGGCGACTCTGTCATCAGCCTCCTCTGGGCAGTCTATAAACGTATGTGACAGAGGGTTTGCACCACGCACAGCACGGCCACAAAGTGCCAAGATGGTTACTCAGGCTTTTGGTCCCGCTCATAATGCTGGGCGCTAGCTGGTAATCTGTGGGTGGTGTTGTGGTTTTTGTTTAAGCAAGGATGCAGGCTGGCAGATGTGAGACTCGGTCATTTTTAATTAACTTGTGCTTCCCATGTCCCCCAACACGGGCAGCCTGGAGCAGCCATTCTGGGTGGTGTAGACCTCTGGAGGGTACCACTAATGCAGACTTGTAAACCACTACTGCCAAGAGGGTCCCTTGTAGACTAACAACCTTCTAATCCGCATGGCACTGTAATGTCTTCTGACAGCCAGGATGCTGGCCTGTAACGGGTCTTACGAGGTCCGAATCATGCACGTCGGACCCTTTGAATAGGTCCCTTACGGAGCTGGAGAACTGACCGTGTGGCCTGTTGCTGTGATGTTTGACCAGATCAGCTGTTTGATTTTTAGATTCCATCTGCGTGGTTCTTCAGTCACCTGTGGTTGAATCGGCTTGGCAAGTTGGAGGGTTGAGATGGGCTTTGGCCGGTGCTGTGGAGATGTTCCTCCATTATTTTCAGTCCAAGAAAAGGCCAGACGCTTTTTTTTTTTTTCTCCTCTCAATCCTATTTCGTAGGTCGTCATTGACGCCTTTAGACTCATCAACGCCAACATGATGGTTCTGGGGCACGAGCCAAGGCAGACGACATCCAACCTCGGTCATCTGAACAAGCCGTCTATCCAAGTAAGCAACTCGACAGTTAGGAGGCTAATTAGGTTGCAGCCAAGCGTATCTTGGAAGTGGCCGACGAGTAGACATAGAGATACTGTAATGGCAGAGCCCATCACCATAACCCGTGTTGTCGTCGTGTTCGCAGTCGATCCTCCGTTTATGTCTGTCGCTCTGACGTATTCCAGAAGGCCCTAGAGAATGGGGTGGGCCTCCCCTGTCGAATCAGGCCTGCTCCTCTGCGAGCTAAGGGCCGTGTGGGAGATGGAAATGCACCCTACGCTAGCCATGGCATTGCCCTTTTCTTTGGGGGTGCTAATTCCATGGGCAGCTCGGGGGGGGTGGGCCTGCCTACGCTTGTTCATTAATCAGTGGCTATGTAATGGCCCACTCTCATGAGACACAGGCGAGTCGGTTCTTGTCCCTGTGGGGGCCCATGTATCTGGACCTTAGTGCACAGCGATAATGAGCTATCATTCTCCCCTTTGTCCGCCTTCATGCAAACTTGTTCAGGATGGACGTCTTCAACATAAATCAGGGTTCCCCAGTTCTGGTCCTGGTGGGCCAGTCTGCAACACAGTTTGCAGATCTCCCTGCTCAAACACACCTTGTCCAAATCACCAGCCAATTGTCAGGTGTAGTAAGTGTCTATAATATCTGATTTCACATTACCATAATTAGTCCGGTGGAACCTGAAAGCTGGCAAAGACCGAATCTGCTTGTCATAACTAGCGTTAGGTTAATGGAAGAATTGAGAAGTTTGTTTGGCTGAAATGCTGGTTGGCTTTTAATTTTGCTCTCGTCAGCTTTTGTAGTGTCGCTGTCATTAATGATTGCTGTTAGCTCAGTCACCCTTAATGCTGTCCTTGTACTTTCAGGCTTTAATCCACGGCCTGAACAGGCATTACTACTCAATCACCATCAACTACAGGAAAAACGAGCTGGAGCAGAAGGTTTGTAGCCTCTTACGTGGCTTTAAAACCGCAGCAGGAGAAGGTGAAAGGAGAAACGTTTAGTTTCCTCGAGGATGTGTTACAGAGCACAGCGTCTTAAGCGAGTGTGGGACTATTTTGTGCAAGGGAGGGAGACATGTGTTATCTCTGGGCACCGCTCGGCCAGTCCTCCTACTGGTGTCCCCTTGATATGATGCCCGCACTCACTGCCCCTCAGATGCTGCTGAACTTGCACAAGAAGAGCTGGATGGAGGGTCTGACGCTGCAGGACTACAGCGAGCACTGCAAGCTTAACGAGACCATCGTCAAGGAGATGCTGGAGCTGGCCAAGAACTACAACAAGGTGACCCGGCCCTACAGCCCACGGAATGTGGCGCCGCGCCAGCGGTGTCCACATCACATGACCTGACTGACACACTTTGTTTGACCTGTTCAGGCTGTAGAGGAAGAGGACAAGATGACCCCCGAACAGCTCGCAATTAAGAATGTCGGAAAGCAGGTAAGGTGTCACTGTTACAGGAGTTGGTCTGTTCCTCATGGCTATGAAATATGCCCCCTGAAATACTGGCAAAATGCATAACCGTCCTGGGTTAGCTTTGGTTAGCTTGTTGTTCACTGAAGCCTGTATCTCAGTTCAGTTACAGTTGTTTGGATTTCATTACACGTATATAGATTAATTTAATTAATAAATTTAAGGCCCCCTCTGCCTAATATCTGAACAGCCTTTCTGTCACTCTTGCTTGTACCTCACAGGACCCCAAACGCCACTTAGAGGAACACGTGGACGTCCTGATGACGTCGAATATCGTGCAGTGCCTAGCGGCCATGTTGGATACTGTAGTCTTTCAGTGACGCCTGTCTGTACATTATTTTCATTTTTTTTTTTTTTTTTGTGCTTTTCCTTTGGAAATAAACATTTAAAAAAGTCTGAACTTGGACTGAGATTGCTGGTCTCCTGCATGTGAAATTTATACATTTAAATTGACCGTTTGCCCGGATCTGTCCTCCGTTTGCGTTCAGCGACCTGCTAACCCTGATTGGAATCTACTCCCTCAAGCCTGTTTCTGCGGTCTGTAAATGTATTTTACTTTGGACCTGAAACTCCAAGTCGGGTAACTTTGCAAATAATGGCTTCAGTATGTGAGTGAGCTGCATTACAAGCAGTATGCATGTTTCCCAGGGTCTGGGACACTACTGCTGAACTGTGTATCTCAAGGGGGCAGGGACAGGCTGCTCAAATAAAAAATTACACATGTATAGTTTTAGCTACGAGTCCTGGTTTTAAGAGTGTTATTGCTGTCACATTCACAGCAATAACTTGCATCACATTTATGTCACAGATTTTGGTTTATTCTTAAAGGTCATGTATTATGTCTGTCTGTCTGTCTTGTCTTTTAGTTTATGGATGGGCCAAAGTAATGCAAGATTTCTCTCAATTGTTAAAAAAACCCTCTTCTCAAATCGTTATGTTTTTAACCAATAAAGAGGTTTTCATTTAAAATTCAAATGCCAAGGATATTTCCATTATATTTCATCAGATGTAAGAGATTTGGGTGCCAGGTAAATACTTTAAAAGATGAAAAAATGAAATCTTAAAATGATCCTTTATTTCTGTACAACTTGAATATTCGGTGTAAGACTAAACCTGGCACTTTAGGCTGATCTGAGCAGCTCCAGCCGGTCAGAAATGTGGCAAACTGACTCGGATAAATGGCGCCCTCTGCTGGTGCCAAGTGGAAAGTCACAAATTTTCTGTACAACCACTCACTCCGCTGCGTAAGACTTAGTGACACTTTATGCACCTGTGTCAGCAATGGGTGTGGCTTAACTGAGCCGTTCTTCTAAAAGGGGCGCCCTCATACTTGTGGCCATTTAGTCACCTGAGTTAAACTCAACTTCGAATAAACTATCAGCTGACATCTGCGCTACCCCAATAAAGTCGTCAATGCAGATGCACTGTAAGTTTTAATATACAATTTTTGTGGTCCTCTCTTCAACAGAAGCAGCAGATGCTTCTAAGAAGCTGTGCAGATTGTTTACCATTTAGATATGCGGCTGGATCACTATACCCAACCTTAAACGATTTTCTCCACAGCATTTATAAATATGGGCAACTCTTTTCCCAGTACTGACGACCCTGAAGTCGTCTTTCTAAAACCAACCCAATATGTTCACCGATTAAAACCTGGACTCGCCAATTTTTTAAAAATTCCGCAGGATGCCAAATTACTCAGAGGCGGATAATTTTGCCGACTCGCCAGGGGACGCCCAAAGCGGTAAACTACTCGCAGTTCCCGACGGAGTCTCGAACATTCATCACACTTTAGATGGATCAACGGTGAAAGTGATCTCATTTAGCCAAATACAGCCGTTCTATGCCAACGCCGATGCTATTTCCCTTGCATTAATAAACACGGATCTTCGTATCCTACTTTTGATCGCCACATTAGCCACCCGATGCGAACCAAACAATCCTGGCCGGCGCCTCTGCGCAGGGTTACTCCATCGCAGGATATACAATTACTGCTTCTCGCAAGCGCATAGTGGATTCGTACCCACAGGCACCTGTGGCTCAAGTTCCACAGACATTAGTCAGAAATGATTATCAACCCCAGGGACGGTAGGTGCGCTCATAGCAAGCTTTTTAATTTTTAAAAAGCGTTTTAATTTTATCCTGTCGTTACTAATGCTATAAACGTATTATTTAAATGTCTTTAGGAGGGCATTTAGTTTTTACAGCAAATAAAATACTTTTATTTAGGCCGACGTAGAATGTTTCTTTTTATGTGGGAAAAATATTGCAGCTATTTGGGTAGACAGGAGAATTAACCATATCGGATATTTTATTTTAAAAACGAGCATGTAAATAACTTCTTTAACATCATCAGCTCATGCATTCGTTAATGTTCTTGGAATATGGCCGTAATACTTGTTTTAATATGAACTCGATATTTTAAACTAACGAAACGGTAAGATTGCTACACGATTGCTGAAACAACCACGTTTTAGTGAGTTATTTTGTTTGTTTTTTTCTATAGTCGGATGTTTGCATTTTTAAGTTTTAATATATCTGGATTGAATTTGATGGCACATTACAGTATTTTGTGGATATTATTTTGGCCGACCAATATCGCTGGAGGTGTCAAGGGGGGAGTGATGGGTTCACTGTGGCATTTATGACACGATACCTTTTAAGATCTTTATTAGGTCATATTATGTCCTTATTCTGTACAATGACAGATGCTGTATTTAAACAGTGTTTCAAACATTTTCATATCCCCTACAAAATGTAGGGTCCACGTATATTTACTGCATTAAATAAAATGCTATTTCATTGTATGAAAATGACACATAATTACAAATAGCGCTTAACGCTGAATAAGATAATTGGTCCCTACAAAAAAATAAAAGTTAAAAGGCCTATACGTGATTTTAAAAACGAAAAGAAAATGCGAAATGGACACCTATTCTTATTAATCTTAAACTTTCCATGCTTCAGCTGCTGGGTCGTTCCTTGTATCGTTTGAAAGATTTTTAAACAGCAACAGGACATTTAGTTAAAAGGCTTTAAGGTTACAACTATTGCCCCATTTAAGTGGGACTATTTTCAACTTTAGTTTGAAGATATTTTTATTTCTCGGTAAAAATATATTTTGAAGCACCGTTTAATGCAATAATATCTAATATATTTCTAAGAAATGAATAATGTATTTTACGGGACAGGTGCTGCCGATTTTGCTGATAACGCCGCCACCATGTTATCTTACGCGGCTGCCGGGGTAAAAACACTTTCATTGCCCCCCGGCGCTTGCCCGGCTACACCGCTGGGATGCTGCACACATCCCTCGAAATACAAGCCTGTACTGCAGCAAATCAAACTCCGTTATCTCCTGCCGATACCCCGGTTCAACAGGCAACAAGTCTGTCGCCTAGCTGGTTGAAGAAGACACAGGCGAAAAAGAAAGATCTACGGTGATGACTAATCGAGTCCCCCCATAATGTTGTTTTTATTTTACGTATTTATTTTTCATAAGTTATTAAAGTGCAGTGATTAGTATTTTGCATTTGCTGTATATAAAGGCTTTGACTTTCAACTCTTTTCAAACCATCGGGATCCTGGTGTGTACCTCCTAGGAAAATTAACTAAAATTGTGTACGGGGATTGATTTTCCGAAATCGTTTAAACATTGAGACTAACATGTGAAGTTAAAGCGAATTTGTGAAACTTTTACGATATTTCCTGTATAGATCATAAGATTCCCCTAGGTTTGAATGACTTTAAAATGAGTTGTTCATTCCACCAACGCAATTTGATACAATAATCGCGTTTGAAATGAATACAATTAATTTTTGAGTAATTGTTACGATAGCAATTTCTTAGAATGGCGTATAAAGATGGAATACATTGGAAAAGGTTAGTAAAATATTTTGATCATTATTACAAAACGTCTAAAATAATTGTTTAAGAAAGATGCAAATAAGTACAAATGTGGACAATTAGTTCCTCCAAGTAAAACAAATTCTTATCGAATTTCTGAGAAGCGTCTAAGCATATCAACAACGAAGGATTCTTTCTTCCCGTGTAAAAATTTGAGGGAATACGAGGCAATACGAACTCCAAATCGTGGGAAATATACCGATTAATCAGGACAGGTAGTTGCTTATCGCTTCTATGCGCTTCTATTTGCTTTGAGAAGAGCGCAAAATCAAACCTGGAACTTTGGACGACCCACGTGACCATATTAACCTCCGAGCCGCAGGACGTCCAGTCTGGTAACAACTGTTGCGTGGTTCTTTCATCTCAGGATACAGATGACAAGTAATACAGTAACAAATAACATAAAAAGGACACTTAGACGTGTTAGACGTATATTAATGAGTATAATGACGTTATTTTAATAGGCCTATGTATAATATGCTCAGTACTGAGTTATTATCCTGGAATTTTGAAAGTCATCTTAAAAAGTGTTCGAATCATTATTCATAATTAGCTTATTTTGGGAAAACTATTTTATTGTGAAAAGAAGTTAAGACTCATGTGTTTTAAAGTAATACAATGAATACAATGTCATAACCTACCGCAAATATGACCCCCAAAAATGTATTTTGCACGAATTCCACAAATATAATGCATTTCTGAGTAATTTTATATTTTGCCTATACCTCCATTACCTCGACCCAATACTGGATCAACGATTATGGAAAATGTATAGAAAATAGGTATCTCTCCATGGCCTAAGCTGATTTGTAACAGTACTTAACAGATTGAAATGCATTCTTTAAAAAAAGATGTTTTATGCAAAGTGACTTGGGCGTTACTCACCCCGTTCCTGGGGTACAGCAGACGCACATGGGCCCTTTGATGCACTGCAGCTGACGGCTTATAATTTGCAGGTAAAATAGTACATGCGGGGCGTACTTAGAAATTCCGGGGCCCTTGACAAAAAGTCACCTTGGGGCCCCCTGCCAGCGCCCCCCGGGTAGATTACAGTACATTTTGGGGTCTCTATGAAGTGCTGGGCCCACAGAAACTGCCAGAGCCTCCATGTACCTCGGACGCCCCCTAGTGTACGATAACTTAAGCTAAACATGCAGGTGAGGGGGAGACCGGGGACGATTGTAAAATGGGATAGTTGTAACAAAATCTATTTCTCATACAAGGAACGAGGTACAAATCACATGACTCACTCTGCACATGCTCAGTTTAGTCTCTGTTTCACATGCGAAGAAGGAGCGCCCTGTGACAAACACAGATTTGTAAGGAAAAAAGAAATTTGAGGTAAGAAAGAATTATTTTGACTTTGACATTTATTTTTGTGATAGCACTGCAAGCTTTGTACATTATACAAACATCATTTTTATTCTGTGCCTATGTTAATACAGGTTCTGAGTGCTAACATTTTTACTGGAGAGATTATGTCTCTCGGCGGACCTGGGAACGCCTTGGTATTCCCCCGGAGGAGCTGGCTGGGGAGAGGGAGGTCTGTGCATCTCTGCCTAGACTGCTGCCCCGGCGACAGGCGGCAGATAATGGATGGAGGGACTTCTGTGGGATGTCGAGTTTACCATTGCATTGCCCAGTGACGTCATGTTGCCAAAGCCTTGTCAGATTGTGTTTTTAAGAAGGGGCGAGTCTTTGGATTCTGCACAAGAGTAAACATCTGTTTGAATTACCCAGCAATGTTGATATGTTCAGTATGAAATTCTTTCACTTAAGTTTGTTGAAACCAATAACGGCAATCGGCAAAATCTACTGAAGAGGTCCAAGGTGATATTTTACTTGGGGGGGGGGGGGGGGTAGAATTTCTAACCGTTCCCCTGGGTAGCAACAGATCCGCCCAGAACTCCTCCATTTATTAAAGCAATATTTTTTTAAGTAAAATCGCCGGTTTATTAGTATCTTTGCTTTCCTCGGGGAGTAATGGAGAGATTTTCTGGCAGAGGGCGCTAGTGCACCAGATTTCTGGGCCAGACATTTTCCTTAGCGGAGCTACAAAGGGCGCTTTGTGGCTTAGTTTGGAATCATCGCCCCACGTCTCCTACGGTTGCGGGTGCCCATGTCTTTTTTCAGCAGATATCATTACTTATGACATACTACGAGTTGAAATCAGAATGATCTATTTTCAACGACAAAATGACACTATACAAATGACACAGAAACAGTATGCCAAATTTCATGATTTAGGAACTCATCTTGTGTTCCAAGTGATGCAAAACGCAGGACTCCCGTAAAAAACACAATTCCACTGAATGTGGCTTATTTCCACAGTCCATGTTATTCTGTCTTGTATTCAAGTCTTGCTGTCGCCATTATTTAGCTTGCGTTTTTAAACCTATATACACATTTCCATCCATCCATTTTCTGTAACCGCTTTGTCCTGTTTAGGGTCGCAGCGGTCCGGAGCTTATCCCGGAGGCTAGGGGCGCAAGGCAGGGAACATCCCAGGGCAGAGCACCACCCCATCGCAGGGCACACTCACACACCAGTCATTCACACATGCAAGGCGGGGAATAACCCAGGATGGGGCACCAACCCATCACAGCGCACACTCACATAGGCGCACCTACGGGCAATTTGGTAACTTTAATAAACCTCAGCATGTTTTTGGACTGTGAACAGGGAGCCATGGCGGAGACTCGAACAGTGAGGCAACAGTTCCAACCACTGCACCACCGTGGCGCCCCCTGCACATTCCTATATAGATAATATTCGTAATTCGTAATAATCATAAATATCTTTATTTTTGCATAAGCATGTGCACAGAAACTGATCTGTTAAAACGCGGCTATATTAATCCGATAAGCAAACCAGCTTTACCGAAAACCCCCATCAACCACAACCAAAATGATTTAATGCCGTTTACATGACTACATGCACCCAAGTACATATAACAGGCAGAAAGCGATAAAGGTGCATAATCTTACCACCGTCATAAAGGAATATCAAAATAGGCTGATATATTCGCATTTACGAAATTCTCCACCATCGACTCGAAGAAAAAAGCTATTGGTTGAAAACGGTCACGTGGTCAGCAGTAGTGGGACTTTCCACACCCTGCATGAATTAGGCTGCAGTTCAGGGCGGCACTGTGCTCTTGTGCGGCTTGTTGTTTCACAAAACGGAAGGCTGACATCTGATGATGATTTTATAATTACAGAAATACATAATTTATTACATTTGACGCTATTTTAGAAGCCTCTCAGTGTTTAAGACGACGTTAGGCTACAAAATGCAGGCCTTAAACTGTTTGCAGGGCGCAGCAAGTGCTTCAGGTTGAATCGGGGGAATAAGTGAACTTCATGGTCGATTAATGAGCGAACGTTACAATTGTGTTACAGTAGAATTCCTGATTAATGTTTGATATGTGTTAATTTTGGTATAGGAAAGCAACAGAATGACATGGAATCTTTGACATTAGGTGCCCCTGTTTTCGTCAGTTAAAATGCATCTATAACATAAAAAATAGAATGGCAAGAGTAATGATTTGATGGTCATCCCTCTGGTGGCCACTCACTCGAGATTTATCATCTGACTTGTGGAGAACAGTTCTTCTCCAAATCCCCATATCTCTCATATTTATTTGACATGCCGTGCACATTATTTACAGTACAAATTTAATTAAACATCATGTGCTACCTACAGCTGGATGACTCATTTCTGTCCACTAATTCGTCTTTCTCTTGGTTTCTGTCTTCTGGAAGCGCTAATAGAACAGAGCAGTTCCCTCGCATAAGGATCAGCGGACCATCATATTGTCACGGTCCGATCCGGCTGGCGGTAGTTGGCAGTACAACGTGCGGCACGAACAGGCTGCTGAGTCCTTTCAGACATCTGACCATGTAGAGTTCATTTATGTAAAATTTAATCCTGACACAGAAGCGCCAAATATTAACACGAAAGAGAGCAACATAGTAAAACCGTGAGAATTAACGGCAAAGAAGAATGGACGCAAAGGATCAAGGAGCGCAAATGGAGCCGCTGCTGCCGACGGTAATGATATTCCATTGTGATATTATGTTTCCTGTATTAATCGCCTCATTTACAATATTTCACTGGAAGCTGGACGTTTATATCATTCGTTTATTGTTAATTTTCTATTGTATTCGTGCCCGCTTTCTCCCAAACGTGGGCTATGTACACCACTAACGCCAAATACGTGTCTGCAGCGAATCTAATAAAGCATTTATTTTCCAGGTGAACGTGTAGCAGCCGGTTAACGTTAATTAAAAAGCAAGACAGTCTCACATCGATTTATCCGGCATACATGCATGTATTTCTGTGTTTTTGTGTTAAAGTAGGTCAGGTGCGTTGGAACTGCGTGCTGGGAGATGAAGCGGATTTATAAGCGGCAGGAAAACGGGCTCTCCTCTCATACTTTCTGTTCCTGTCTACACTCAGTCACACGTTTATTTTATTTTAATATACATAAAAAATCTTAGCTAACTATACAAACATGAGGCTATAGGAGCTCGAATATTTGAATTTAGGACAGTTATTTACCGGCGGGATGAGAAAATGGCTTTGTACACATTCCGGGTCTGTGTGAACCACAGGTTTGCGGGAATCGGTCACATATAAACGAATAACGTATATTTAATGTTAGGCTTTGATCGGAATTAACGGAATGTTAACTTCTATATAGTTATGTGCATATTTGTATATTTTTGTATCTTTTTCATATTTTCTCATATCTTTGTTTTACTTTGGAAACTGAAATGTTGAAGGACAAGATGAAAGACTGGTATTGAACATCCAGTTTATAGTGTTAGTGATAAAAGGTGATGTGAGCCCCGTGTCGGTCACTGGACGCAGCGCAGTCCTTGTGTGATGGTGGGTCTTTCTGGACAGCGTGAGTGTTGGGCGGCTTGTTCCAGCCAACAGCTGAGTGGCAGGCTTTGCCGCTGACCAATCGGGTCTCAGCTTTGTAATTAAGCGGAATTCTCCGAGGTGGGCGGGGCCACGCAGGGGTCCGGAGGAGAGACGGCGCTTTTGTGTATGGGGAGGGATGCTCGTGGGGCCTTGAGTGTGACGTCTGACATGGGGAAGATGCCAAACATGCGCAGGACCTCCTTAAATCCTAACCAGCTCCCACAATGTACTGGGATTTCCGAGGAGTGGATTAAGTCCAGCTTTTCCTGAAGACAGAGTAGGAAAAAGGCATGACCCAGTTGTCATACCTGCAGGGTCCTCTGAGGAAGGTCATGTCGCAAAGCTACAAGCAGCAGATGCATCTACAGGCAGCAGTGGCCATGGGAGATTCTCACAGGACTGAGAAGCTGTATGTGAAACCTGCGTTGATTGGTGCTGTGACTTGTAGGCAGAAGTGCTTGGTCCTGAGATGCCTGCATAACCAGATGAATCATTTTTTATTATTCATCAGTGCATCTTATTACTGATAACTGTGCTCTTTATCCTGGACATACACACATCCATATATATGCACATATATTAAATATCAGAATATTATAGTTTATAGTTTTATTTATCAAGATTAACTTGCATATTTTTTTCCTAGTTGTGGGGTGGTCTGTGGCTTTGTGGGTTTGAACCCTGTGTCTATAATGGAAGATCATTGGTTGTGTTCAGGTGGCTGTGTCCCTCCCCCCACCCATAAATAGCCTGGCCACCCCATTGTGCAAGGTTAGGCTATGTCCCTGTTCAAGGGTGCTGGGCACTGGCTGGTCCTGTGCTGTGACTCCCACACAGGGTCCAGTAGATGGCGGGGCTCCAACAGGCATGTTCTTAACAGAATATGTATGAAAGAACTCAGAGAATTTGTGACAGCTTCATAATTCTTAATAGACAGAACACGATGGTGGTCTTCCTATGTTTTTATACATTTCATTTTATCGTGTCATTTTGATGGTACATCTACGTTTTTGTCTTAACTCACTAGTACGGCTGACTGGTCTTTTTAAACAAGATGGGATGTGTGAAAAAATGCATCCCGGCGTCCCTGTACTTGTACATATGGCAAAGACAGTTTCATTTCAGTTCAGTAAGACGTCTCATTGGGTCTCTGTGTTCAGGTGACCTGGAAAACCTTATGAGAGACAAAAACATCCACCTTATTGGTGGTTACAAGGCTACAATAACCGGGCCAGATCAAAGGTTTATTTGAGCCATCCATGTAAAACTTATCCTTGGTCAGCAGGATAGAAATACACAAAAAATAGAACAAAATGAGACAAAGTTCCTTTAAGGATTAAAGGAGAATTTAGCAGAACTACAGAAAACACAGAGATGCCCGCAGCCCTCGGTCGTCCTCGGTCGTCCTCGGTCCACCTACACTGTCACCCTTTCTGGGTACAATTCCTTATCACTAGGGCTGTACTTTCAATGGTCTGCCAATTGTGCCTTAGCTGTGAGTAAATGTACCTTTTAAGGTACAGAAATGGACTTTTTGTACAATTGGGGGACATCAACGTTGTTTGCACGTTGGGGTACAAAACTGTTTTTTTCTGATAGTGTAGCGGGCCCTTTTTGCACCATAACTGGTCGGCTCGGTGTTAGCTTGCTTCCTTTCTCCCTCTGCACTGGATATTGCAGTGACGACTGTTGGAATTTTATAATCTCACGTTTCATTTGGAGGCTGGGAATGAGTTGGAAGTCTATGCCTTCACGTGCGTTGCCTTGCCCCCCCCACATGTGAGACAGACCCTCTTAGAATGAATCATACATTCTGTGTGGAATTTAGTGAACATAATGTTCTCGCCACTCACAGCTTGTTGAAGCCTTTGTCTTGCTGTGAATTTTATCTCTAGCCGAACTGCTACTTCTCAGCCAGAGCGTTCAGGCGAAGCTGTTGGCTAAAGGGGTTCGTTTAAAAATAGACGAGTTTTGATAAGTTCCTAAACAGAGCCCAACAGAATGCTATTACTATCTTTGTGCTTTCAAGCTCCAGTGTATCTTTTAAGTTCCCTTGCGTAGAAAGTCTCAAAGAACTATATATTATGCTTACCCAGAATGTTCTGGAATGGTGACATTGAGCTTATTGGGGAACAGAACTGAGAAACTCTCATAAATAGTAGGAATGTACTTGACAGTACTGTGTCCTTTGCAGGTCGAAACCCCCATCGGAGCCAGGAGGGAGGTGAGCTCCACCATGCAGCGCACGCATGCACCCTGCATGTGGCAGGCCCGTTTGGTGCACACGGGCCTGCCTGCCAACACGGGTCTCCCTCCTCGGCCTGCCCACCATGCGCCGTCTCCGCTAGCTCTGCCTGGCATGTGTGCTTGCATGTTTCTGGCAACAGTAGCTGATGAGGCTGGGAGGGAATGTTCTGGATCTGTGTATCTATGGGATGCTGTGTAGTTGCTTCCATTCTCTTTACATCCCTGACACGCCTCTTACGCTTATAAAGACACCTCTGTTTTTCATGGAGCTGATTCTGCTGAACTCGCATTAACCTACCCTGAGGTCTACCACTCCGCATCTGTGACATGGCTGTGGTCTGCTGTTGGCGCTCTCGTGTCCCACCCATCAGGTTTCGGACGAGACTCTGTGCTGCTTCGAAGCGTTATATATGTTTTCCATAACCTGGCACATCCACTGAGCCATCCTCCCTGCGGTGCTATCATCCTCTGTAACTGTGCAGTGATGTACATTTGCAGAGAGGAGACAGCCATGATTAAAGCTGCCCCTGCAGGTGGACCCCGTGCAGATTACTAAGCCATTGAAGTGAGGGAGAAATCTAAGCCAATGAGGAAATGGGAGCCATGCAGTCCCCCGGGGGCTGTTTGGTGTCTGAGAGAGCCAGGTGGAGGGCTTATTGGGTGGGATGTGAGCCCCAAATCAATCAACCTGTCTGCCTGTCTGTGTGTCACTCTGTCTTTCTGTCTATCTCTGGGTGTCATTTTCTCACTATCTGTCTCTGTCTGTGTGACTCTCTGTCCCTCTGTCTGTCTGAATGTCTCTCTGTCCCTCTGTCTGTCTGAATGTCTCTCTGTCCCTCTGTCTGTCCATCTGTCTGTCTTTCTGTCTGTCTCTTTGTCTGTCTGTCCCTCTCGCTGCTTATCCTGGTCTAGGTGGCGGCTAGACTGTGCATTCTAACCATAAACGACACAGGTACCCTCAGATGAGAAGCCAGTCATCTACACAAGACACACACGTCCACTATAGGTAATGTAGAGGTGCCAAATTTGAACCCCTAACCCTGAACGTGTGAGGCTGCAGTCCTGCCCCCTTCAGAGCTGCAAGTAATGAAGCCATATTTAGAGTAGCTGTCGTAAATAGAAATGCAATTATAGTAATGATGTTCCGTAGCATTATGCTAATTTGCAGCAGCCCATTAATCTGGCAATGTGCAAACTTCAGTTTTTGGTGTTTATTTTTGTTCTGAAAACAAGCTTCCTTCTTCTGGTGATAAGGAAGGTAAATATGTTTTGTTTATTGGCTGTTTGCGCTGTTCCCAGATATACTGATCCCCGCTGAGTCATTTTCACTCAGGCCGATTCATTTGCTTCACCTGGAGCAAACAGCTCCTAAATGTGGGAGGACTATCACACTGTTTTGTGGCTCCTAATTATTTTATCCATTTGTCTGTTGTTTGCTTGGAGAAGCAAATTGATTCAAACGCACATCAGATGGGGCGGCATACAGAGGCGCGTGTGGCGGTAGGGAAGGCATCGCACTTTGTGCAGTTCGTCAGGTTGAACGTTGGAGAAGCTGTCACAAACAAACGAATGTGAGTTCTGGGGGGTGTTCCACAAAGTGAGACTTCTTGTTTGCTAGATAACTTGTTGGATTTAAGGTAGCCTGAGCTAAATGTAAATGAATGAAGATAAAGTCCAAATAGCCCAGACTACCTTAAATCCAACAAGCTATCCAGCTAAGCAAGAAATCCTGCTTCGTGATACAGGCCCCTGGTGTGATACTTTCTGTTTGATGCTTTTTGTTTTTAGGTTAATCTCAGTGCTGTGGTGCAGCATTTGTGCTTTTCTTCCATGGATGCCTTTCTGTCTGATTGTACGTCATGAGACGAGAGACATTTTCTGCATGATTTTCACCTTTATCAGTTTTGCCAGTTTGAGAAAATGATGAAACTCTGAATGTAGTCTTCCAAGGGTCTTCTAAACCCTTGCTGTAATATTGATATGGTTTCTGGTTAAAATGCACCACAATTTGTGTAGGTTGCTATAGACTGCATCGGACTGTATTTTAGCTCTTACAAGAGAAATCCGGGTTAATCCCACTGCTCAAGGGTACAACAACAGGGTTCTCTTGGCATTTTGAACCAGCAAACTTCAGGCTTTGAGTCCGTCTCTTTAACCACTATGACGTTCTGTGTTTTTTTTTTGGTTAAACACGTACTAGACAAATAACCCAGGTGCTGTTTTTTCTGCATTGGTTTATTGAATGATATTTGAGGATGACCACATTATTGCCATC
>JAODKC010000038.1:21724644-21781280 GCA_026777985.1 Mormyrops attenuatus
TCCTTAGCCTCCAATGCAATCTTTCTTTCTACATTCCTCTTGGAGAGTCTAATGTTGTTTTTTAACTCAACCTGTAGTGCACACAGCATCTACACCACTCGTTCCCAGTGCAGCAATCCCAGCAGCCACCAGTCCCACCAGTCACTGTGTCAGTCCTCTTCTTCTTCTGGCGTTTTGATTGGCGGTTGGCAGGCTTTGCGCCTCTTCTTCTTCTGGCGTTTTCATTGGCGGTTGGCAGGCTTTGCTCCTCTACTTCTTCTGCCGTTTTCATTGGCGGTTGGCAGGCTTTGCTCCTCTTCTTCTTCTGGCGTTTTCATTGGCGGTTGGCAGGCTTTGCGCATCTTCTTCTTCTGGCGTTTTCATTGGCGGTTGGCAGGCTTTGCTCCTCTTCTTCTTCTGGCGTTTTCATTGGCGGTTGGCAGGCTTTGTTCCTCTTCTTCTTCTGCCGTTTTCATTGGCGGTTGGCAGGCTTTGCTCCTCTTCTTCTTCTGGCGTTTTCATTAGTGGTTGGCAGGCTTTGCTTCTCCTCCCTTTTGTGTTCTTATGTTGTACCGTCACGTGACTCAGCGGCGCCAGGCAAGCGAACGGGCTCATTTGCGCGCACACACACGTACTGGCAGAGGCCTTTCAATTTGGCAGAGAATGTCCAGGTAGATTATAGTGGTGCCAGTAATATTTTAATCATCTTCAGCATTAGTTAATATTAAATTTTCAAAGTGCAAGTGCTTAAAACTCAAAATGTATAAATTATGCTAAGACCTTTATATCATGGATGCTAGTGCTAGCATCAGGGTCAAATAGGTAAATAGTTTGGGTTTACTTGACCAAAATCACGGAATGCTTTTAATCAAAGTTTTTTTTTAACTCATTATTTTTTCTGTAATTAATTAATCAAAATTAACTTGTTATTTGATACAATATTATCCCATTGCCACATATTATAAAATGAATACATTTACTGGAATTGAAACAAATATACTGCATATAATATAGCTCAGATTTGATTGACTACAACTGTCCTTTTGTGTTAACTATTTCTTTGAGTGTTTTTACACTTTATTATATTTTGTTTTGTACTTTGTTTATTGTATTTTCACTAATTATTTTTATTTAATTTTTTTCAAAGCTGGTACTCTAATTTTGTGCACTTTAAGAAAAAGACATTTTGTGTTACTTGTGTTTTATAATAAAGTATTTATTTACTTATAAACTTTGCCCAAATTCTGTCCTGGGTTTTACTAATTAATAAAAGTATCACAAAAGCTTAAAGGTAATGAAAACTAATTCAGCTTTAGCAATTTGATGATGCATCCACCTTAATTAATAAAAAGTATTGATATCGGCAAATCTCGTCCTGTATTTACTTGTTATTTTGTGGTATCGCACACCACTACTTGCTCGAGAGCCCACAGGTGACCTTCCAATTACAGGCACAGAGGTCTAATCCTCTGAGCCACCCCTTTGTAGGAGCAGTTTGGGGAAGGCCCATTTGCTACTGTAAATCTGAAACTATATACTTGGGGAAAAAAAATCAAACCAAAGCAAGATTTCTGGCAGCATTGCTCTGTATTTGGTTGATCCATTGTGATTTCTGCTTTAATAATATACCCAGCATTTTAACTTGAAAATCAGACCAATAGTGTTATTATGCTTTTATGGCACTTTTCTATAGAGATGATCTTGTGTAGGGATGGGGAATGTTAGTGCTGAGGTACATATATGGTGCTTTGGATTTTATCGTGTGTATGTGTGTAAATACAGCCATGTGAAAAATTAAGAGACCACAAGACATTTTTTTGTTTCATTTCTCAATTTATGGGTGTGGATTTGTGAATTATATATATTTATATATCTCCCCTCTTGCAGAACAGTGGTGGTGGAAAATGTTTCCTGACTATCTTCTCCAAACCTCAAGTACCTCAATAATATTCAGATCTGGTGACTGTGCAGGACGTGGGAGATGTTCAGCTTCACTTTGATGTTCATCAAACCACTCTGGCACCAGTCTTGCTGTGTGTATTGCTGCTTTGTCATCCTGATACATGGCACCGCCTTCAGGGTACAATGTTTGTACCAATGGGTGAACATGGTCCTCCAGAATGGTTCGGTAATCCTTGGCAGCGACACACATCTACAACAAGTAGTGTGCCTAGGGAAAGGCATGATATTGCAGCCCAGGCCGTAACTGATCCACCCCTGTACTTCACTCTGGGTACGCAACAGTCAGAGTGGTAAGCCTTTTGAGGCTGTAATTCTCCCAGAAGTGGGAAAGACTTGTGCTACTGGCATCATTGAAACCAATGTTTGGCATTAGCATGAGTGAACAAAGATTTGGCTATAGGAGACCAACTGTCATGGTTCGGCCGGCAGCGAGCAGGGAAGCAGGCGAGCAAGCCAAGGTAGTGGGGAAAACGGGGTTTATTCCAGGGGAAGCAAGCAGACAGGGAACACCAGGCACGCCCATCAGTAACAATACAATGACAGATCTGGGGAAGACTGACTAGAACGTGGAC
Source organism: Mormyrops attenuatus (assembly GCA_026777985.1). NCBI lineage: Eukaryota > Metazoa > Chordata > Actinopteri > Osteoglossiformes > Mormyridae > Mormyrops > Mormyrops attenuatus. The sequence goes on from JAODKC010000038.1 coordinate 21,727,158, forward strand.
TAAATACACAGGGTAACGAGCAGGAAACAAAAAACAGCAGGTAAACGGAAGGATTCCACACGAGGTTAACGAGGAGGCGTGGTCCACTGGAGGGTGATCGGGGCTGGGTGTGACAGAACCCCCCCCCAAAGGCGCGCACTCCAGGTGCGCCAAAGGGAAGAGGCGGACAAGACGAGACCGGGAGAACAGGACCTAGAAGACAAAACAAGACCATCAACGGGGCAGAGGGAACAGGACGGAAACACAGAACAAGCACAGGGGCAACAGCCACGACAGGACCTGACAAAGGACAGGGAAGGCAGACAGACAAACCAGCAGAGGAGACGACGGGGGAACCAAACACGGAGGAACAAAAGGCCAAGGAGTGAACAGAGGAGGCACAGAGGGATGAGGAGGGAACACACCAGGAGGCAGGAAAGGCAAGGGCGGAGGAGCAAGGGGAGCCCGAGGGAACCCAGGCGGGTGAGGGCAGGCAGCCGCAGGGGCCGCAGGCGGACGGGAGGCCGGAGCTGGAGGGGACCACACAGGGGACGAGGAGACAGACGAAGGGACAGACAGAGGAGGCGAGGAGGAAGCAGGAGGGGACACCATGGGAGATGAGGAGGGAGCAGGAGGGGACACCGGAGCAGGCAGGCCGGAGGGGGACCCGGAGGCGACAGCCAGGCTGGAGCCGTGGGACCCGCAGGCAGCCACCGAGCCACGGCCAGGGGACACACAGGGGGCAGGGCGGGAGGGACCCGGTCCCTGCGCCTGTGGCGTCTCCCCTTCTGGGAGACCAACAGGCGTGAGCCAGGTCGAGCACCACCTTCAGGCCGGGAAGTTGGAGGGGCCAGGTCCAAGTCCTTTAGGTCCATCAGGTGGGTCCCTGAGGGGTCCCATTCAAGCTCCTCCTCCTCCAGCCCGGGAGGAGGAGTGATGGTCCCACCGTCCAGGACCCGCTCGGGGACTGGTGGCGAGATGGGCGAGGTAGGCGGGGCAGACGAGGCGGGTGAGCTGGGTGAGAAGGCAGGCAGGCGGGGCGAAGCAGGCAGGACGGGCGATGCCGCGGGCAGAGCGGCTGCGGCAGCGGGCGAGGCCGCGGGCAGAGCGGCAGCGGGCAGGACAGGCGAGGCAGGGCAGACGGTGGCCTCGGGCAGGACAGACGAGGCAGGGCAGGCGGCGGCAACAGCAGGCTGGGGGGCCGCAGGCTGGACAGGCGAGGCAGGGCGGGAGGCCTCGGGCGAGGCCGGCAGGACAGGCGAGGCAGCGGCAGCAGGCAGGGAAGCCGCAGGCTGAGCGGTTGCGGCGGCAGGCAGGGAAGCCGCGGGCAATGCGGTGGCGGCGGCAGGCAGGGAAGCCGCGGGCAAGGCCCTGGAATATGCCGTCTGCTGTGGATGCACGGCGGCGGTGATCCCCGCGGGCTTCTCTATTGAGAGGGGTTCCTCCCGATACTCAGCGGGGAGAGGGGCGGCAGCGAGAGAGCAAGCCCGTAGAGGGATTGCCAGGGCTTGCTCCGGATCTTTCCCCTTGCGCTTCTTCCTCTTTCTCCGGTTCCTGCTGGCGGGTAAAGACAGGGGCGCCCCGGAGAGAGCGAGCGGCTGGAGCTGCCCCTCCGTTACCCTGTCTACCAGCTGCCGGAGATGACCCCGTGAGCGGGGTCAGCCCCTGCAGGAGGGTCCCGCTCCGGCTGGCTAGTTCTCTCAAGCCGGGGTCCTTACGAACCTCTGGTATGTCGAGCCAGAAAAGCACTTCCTCGAGCAGACCGAGGCGCTACTCCTCGGTCTGCGAAAGTGCGTCGGCGAGATCTGCCATTCTGTCACGGTTCGGCCGGCGGTGAGCGAGGAAGCAGGCGAGCAAGCCAAGGTAGCGGGGAAAATGGGGTTTATTCCGGGGAAAGCAAGCAGACAGGGAACACCAGGCATGTGGATCACATGTTTCGAGGTTGCTCAGCAAACTCCCACATGACCTTCGAAGCAAGTTCAGAAGAAGTGTACACCCTCTGAAGGTGCTAATACGAACACTAGTTGACCTTGCAGATTGGCTGGAGTTTGAGATGCAGGTTCATGAAGATACAGTGGGGCCAAAACTGCAAAGAGGCTTTGAGACAAACAAGAGGTCATCATGGAAGCACAAACGCTCATCAGCAAAGGCTACCTCCCTCCTTCTCGTAATGGAGAAGCCAGCTGAAGCCAAGCACACAGTGACTGAGAGTTCCAAGGCCTATTGTCCCGTCTGTGACACTTACAGTCATTACCTGGACAGCTCACCAAAGAAGCGATAGAGCATCAAATACAGTTTCCTCACCTACAAGTAATTAGTGAATGCTACTTAGTGAATAAGTAATTAGTTACTGGCTTCTTTCGCATTGCAATGTGTAACTGAATGTTGAATGTGAATTTCCTGCATATAATCCTGTGTTATTGTCGTGAATGGGCAGAGATTAATAGTACAACATGTTGTGTATCATGCGGTACAGTGCTGTGTCTATATAAGTAACCTAGCGTGGATATGGATTGCGATGTGGACAGAAAGGTCATTGTGTTTCATTTGTTATCTGTAAACTGAGTGTGTTATCGGTAGTTTGCTGTGAGTGTACACTTACGATCCCCTGTTTCCTTTGGACCACACACACACTTGTACAAAACCGCTGTGCTATACGAGAACAAGGGATGATGCGCCTGAGTTCAGCAATAAATATTCTCCACTTTCCTGATCCTGAAGTGGTGCTCTAGCCGACACTCCAGGATATACACAACTTCAATCAGACCCAGCGCCCTGGGAGAGTGATTCCTACTGTAGTCTCCGCTGCAGTGATATTGTGCCTGAGATATAAAGAAAAATAAATCTGCTTATGGTGATCATTTTTACACTGATAAACATGCTCACTAAAAGCGGTTTACACTACAGTGGTTACAGGAAAAATAGTAATAGTTTGTTTTTGTGCAAGTACTTAGGTCAGCCTCTGTTGTTTTTAATATGTTCTACAAATGATTCTTAAATTTTTCTCTGTTTCTGCATAAATATGACCTCGAAATGTCTTGCTGAGGTTACTGTTACTTAACTGGGTGCCACCAGTTATTGACAGCAATGAGTCACTTTTTTTCTACAGTCAAATATGTAACATTGGATAAATTTCCCCAATAGATAAATCAATAAATGGAATTTTTTTCTCTTTCATGCCATTTGTTTAATTAACTTAATTAACTCTTTATCTAGTTTGAAGTTACTGTGAAAATGTTGAAGAAAATTGTCATGTAAGGAAGGGACAACTCAAAATGGAGCCGTAGGGTGAAATGAAAGGGGGTTATAATAACCATGCATAAACATGAAAACATGGGACCAGGAGAGGCAAAATGATCGGACTGGGTAGCAGAAGACAAGCAAATACTAATATACCTGGATCAAGGAAGGGCAAAGGAGAGGCAGGTGATAGCAGTAGACACAAACGGAAGAGAACTGAATTGCCAGCAATGACCTCTGCTGGCCATATGAAGACATGACAGACTGATTCTGTTAAAAATCATCTGGTATTACATATTTGTGTGTGGAAAATATATGTGAACCTTTGCAGTTAGTAACTGTTGTACCCCCTTATGTAAGAAAATGTCAACTAAACATTTTCAGTAATTGTTCATATCAGGTTGGAAGAATTTTAGCCTATTTGTTTTTATAGAACAACTTCAACTCAGGGACATTGGTGGGCTTCCTCACATGAGTTGCTTGATTCAAGTCTTTTATGGATCCAAGCATTTCATTTGTCATATACAAAGTGTACAATCAGACTATAGCCGGCAGTGAAATGTAAGGCACAACATTTCTATAAGATTAACTTGTGCTGAACCTTCAGTCACAGGACGCAGAAGAGACACTGCTATGACTTCTTCACTATTTTGCTGGTGTGAACTGTTCATGTGTAGTAAAGTCCACTGTCAGCTCCATTTTCTTGGCGTCATTGATGGAAAGACAGTTTTCCTGGAATCAATGTGTCAGTGCTCTGAATTCCTCTATGTATGCTCTCCTTGGAGTTGAGGACCACCATCACAGAGCTTGGAGGCAACTATGGTGTTGAATGCTGAATTCACAAACAGCATTCTCATATATGAAATCCTCATGTTGAGGTGGGAGCAGGCAGTGTGGAAAATCACAGCTATGGCATTGATGGCGGACCTGTTCTGGGGATATGCAAAATGAAGAGGCCCTAGTGTCCCAGCAGCAAGGAACAGATAACATTTTTGAAGAACATTAATACATATACAATGGTCTATAGTACATTTCATTGCGGCGCACTGTATTTGTATTCTTGTACCATAAATAACTGAATGAAAATAAAATGTTGCAGACAGGTTATGTACATGATCTATTACAAACAGGTTGTGCTCTAGACAGGTCCCAGGTAAGGACAGCTGTATCCAACCTCGATCTGTGCATTATACATGAAACCTTTACCTTCAGCATGATTGTACTAATTGTTATAATATTGCCTAGTTATTCAATAGTCTGAAAACGAGGATTGTTAAATGTACATTAAATGATCAAATGTTTTTGATTGTATATTACCATCTGCTAATTTATAATTATTATCTGTTTTTCAGAATTCTATTTGTGTACTGTGTACTTTTTCCATTTGTTTAGGCCACGTTTACTTGTCTGCACTATGTGTACTGTGTTTGCACCTTGTCAGTTTTGCGCTATGTGTGTGTTCGTATGTGCACTTTGTACCTTGCTGCTGTATGCACAAAAAATTTCCTTCTGGGATCAAAAAAGTTAATCTAAGTTAAAGTTAATCTAATCCATTAAATTTTGTCATGGACTGGCATCCCATCCAGGGTGCCCCATGCTTAAGCTACCTGAGACTGGTCAAGTGGTTGGAAGGTGGATAGTCATCAGTTTCTTTCCCTTTTGGTTCAGTTCCACCCTTGATTACCTTGGGTATGTCAGGGTTGGTACCTGTCCTACCCTGCCCTTTGGGTCCCTTTCCTCATTTGGCCAGCAGGTGTCACTGGTCATCCTGTCTTGTCATTCCCTGTTTGATAACCCTTGTGTGTTCAACCTTGTTCCCTGGACTGTTGCGTAGCACAGTGGGCTATGCGTGTGGTTCTGAGACTAGTATCCTCTAGTTGTGGGTTTTAATTCATTAATAATTAATAATAACCTATATTAATTGATAATATTAATTGATTAATTGATTGATAATATGATTAATAATATTTAATAGCTATTAATGACTTAATATGAATGATATTAATAAATAATAATAAATACTTTATTAATGATTATCCCTGGTATGTAGTTAATGTTTCCTAGTTTCTGTGCTTGATAATTGTTAGTTAACTGGTAATTCCAGTTATGTTAGTCTGAGATCACCTGTATGCTCATCATTACAATTAATTTCCACTATATATTAGCGCTGTTTACCACAAAAAACACTAATCTTATACACTAACCTTGTTCAGATGGTCTGGAAAGGAAGCAGAAACAGAAGGGATCACACATTCCTACAGATGCACAATTCGCCCAGTTCTGTCAAAACCATTGGCCTTGAAATGACAGCTGTAGTGAACTGTGATATCATTAGGCTCAAAATCTTTCCGTCGGACAGCTATGGCTCCAGCATACCTCAATCCAGGATGTTTGGAGAACCTTTGCCAAAAACAATATCATGTTATAATTCAGGGTTCAAGGTACTTAATTCTAATGAGCTGTTGTGTAGATGCACATAGTGCAATGAGACAGCGTTGTATGTGTAGTGCAATGAGACACCGTTGTATGTGTAGTGCAATGAGACAGCTTTGTATGTGTACACAGCCGCTGATAACAATAAAGCGTTCCCCGTCAGATTAGGTGACAGCCCGGAGCTCTGCTTGTCCCTAATCACGTCACTTCTTATCACTCAAGCAAAATCTGAGCAGACAGTTGCTGTCGGTTTTGCCGATTCCCCCAATGCGTCTGGCTGATTGACGCCTTTCCTCCTGACTCTTCATGGCTCACCTGCCTGGCAATGCGGCTTCGGGGAGTGCGGTTGACGGCGCATCATTTCGTGGATGAGCCACCTGACTACGCGGTTCGTGGTGAATCACCGACTCCACAGCACGGCCGACACCAGGCTCCCCTGCATGTCCCATGACAGAGGTGACTCATTTCACAGACTTTCCTGCCTTTTGATGCCTGTTGGATCACCCTTCACGAGCCTGGCCAGTCACCAATTAATTGTTTACTTTAAATGTATTTCACATGATTTTTTATCATTATTCTGAAACATTTCCCATTACCATGAAATACTCTTATGTTTTGTAATTTTTCCATGAACTGGCTCTGACTTCGTTTAATTTATGCAAGACTGAATACTGAAAGAATTAATGGAGGTGAATATTTATGGGTGTGTAATGCTAATGTAATCTAATTTTTGTTTAATTACACTACATTTTATTATCTCGTAATATATTGGGCACTGCTTGAAATACAGTGATTTACACCATGAACAGGACCTCAGTCCAGTCTGCTCTTTTAGCAGTTTCTTCAGTAATGAGAATATGGTCATATGCTTGATAAAGCTGTTGGCAGATGAATGGTACAAGTATGATGTGAGCATCATGTCAGTGGCGTCAAGTCAAATGGGAATAAAATCGCTGCCTGTATAAATATTTATTCATGCCATATTAGTTCATCCTAACAATTTAGAAGCAGCCAGACTATGCAGTGTTGCAGTGTTGTCTTGCAGCTTAATTACACTCTGAGTGTTGTATGGTAGGATACCGAATGTACTGAGTCTGAACATAAATATACCAGGCTGCATCCTCTAGATAAAACAAGTGCATTTTATCACTTGGAATCAGCTGTGGGATTGGGAATGGTTTGAACTGGTTTTCATTGATTAGTAGTGCCTGGGAGATATTTGGCAATGTAGACCAGTACTGTAACTTTGTATTACATGGAAGGGCCATACATATGATTTAGGGCCCAGTCCGCCGCTGCAGCCGCTTCCTCGTTAGTGCGATACCTCAAAAAGATTTTGGAGGATCTTTTACAAACTGGGAAGTCACATTTTGAGACAAAACATATCAGAACTGAACCAACTCTGCTGAAAACCTCAAAACCTATGCCTGCTTCCAACACTTCTGCTGACATCACCATCTTCACCATGGGACGGTGCCTTCATTCCTGTTGCCTTCACCCCTGCTGCCTTCACCATTGCTGCCTTCGCCCCTGCTGCCTTCACCATTGCTGCCTTTACCTTTGCTGCCTTCACCCCTGCTGCCTTCACCCCTGCTGCCTTCACCATTGCTGCCTTTACCTTTGCTGCCTTCACCCCTGCTGCCTTCACCATTGCTGCCTTCACCTTTGCTGCCTTCACCCCTGCTGCCTTCACCTTTGCTGCCTTCACCATTGCTGCCTTCACCCCTGCTGCCTTCACCTTTGCTGCCTTCACCCCTGCTGCCTTCATCCCTGCTGCCTTCATCCCTGCTGCCTTCACCCTTGCTGCCTTCATCCCTGCTGCCTTCACCCTTGCTGCCATCATCACTGTTGCCTTCACCTATTGCAGCCTTCACCCCTGCCTATCACTCAGCAATGTACTTTTTCAAAACATTGATCATAGGACTTATGTTTTATTTCACCGCTATAAATATCAAGTCAACTGCTTGGTGATCCCTCCACTACACAAAAACATGTTTTTAATGTGTGGTTGCTCAATAGTGGAACAAACTAATCATCCGGTGAGAGCAAGCCTGGAGCTGATACTGCAGTCCTGATCAGTGCCTGATGCCCCTGGAGCGATTGGGGTTAAGGGCTCTGATTATGGGCCCAATGGCAGCATCAGTCTGTGGGCTGTAGGATTCTAGTTTTAACCTGTATCAGCACAGCAGACTAGTGGTCCATAAATCATCTGGAGCTTCTTCTGTTTGTTTTTTTTTACACAGTGAATATGTATAACATCCGTGTTATGTTATTTGACTAGCATCAGTGCTAGTTGAACACACCCTGATCTTCTCAGACTCTCACGCTGTGTCACACTCAGGTACCATGCATCTTTCTGCAAGCTGCGTGCAAAAGTCTCCCTCTTAAACCATCAAACCCCAAACCATAGAAAATGAATTAAAAAACTGGCATGTCGGTTTCAGGAGATTTATTTACCACACAGCCAGTGAAGTCACAGTGCAGATCATAGAAAACTGTATAATACAGAATAATTATGTGCCAGATGATTGACTCTGCCTTCACCCATTCCATCCTCTCTCCTGTAGATATCGAGCATGAGGCTCTACTGTCGTCTCCCTCGCCCCATCTTCAGCCTAGAGACAAATTGCTTGGCAGCTTGGTCCTGCAGGTAGGAGCTGAAGTCGCTGGTGTAGGTGCCCTCTGCGTGACGTCTTACCAGACCCCTGTGAAGAGACAGACGCCAGGGACCTGCCATTAGTGAGTGGGCCTCCAGTGGAACGTAAATGGAGGAACAGTCTGATTTTCTCACCAATTAACTGCATTGTTTCATGGAATGAAGCCTCCTTACCATTTGAGATTCGATGTCATAGAAATACACAAAGGGACCCATGCAGAGATGATACATTTCAGCACCTTGTCAGCAATTTGTCTCCACTGTCCTGTTTGATATGTCAGGATGGTATTGAATCACATGTCAGGATGGTATTGAATCTCCGGAAATATCTTTCATAAATTCATAAACTTTCATAACATAAAAATTCATAATTAAACTTCTGCGGTTAATCTGTTGTTCACATGAGATCTTTCAGACTAACTGATTATAACTAACAACGTTGAAAATATAGCTGTGAGTTTCTTTTGTTTTATGAAATTACAGAAAGTCAACTTTCAGTACCCGAAACACCCAGATGGGGGCATTATATGTATATGCAGTTTTGTCATGATGCCCGTTTCCGTAATGTGACTGGTAAACATGGGAAAGATGTCTGTACATGACTCTCCCGCTGGCTTATACACAATTTTGACCCTGATGAGTTTGAAATTGCAGTTAACCCCTTACTCATGAACTTAATGGTCGATGGTTTGCTTATGTTTTCAGTCGTTTGCTCCATCCTTAATTTTTATATACACCCCGTTGTTTTAATAGTTCAATTTTGCATAACACAAGGTTTTATGGGAACACATCTATCATTTTATATCAGAAACACCAATATACAGATTATGTATCAGTTATTATCTGGTAACACCGTGGTTACACCATGGTTACACCGTAGTTACGCCTTTCACATGGAAGTAGAGCACACTGACTCACCCACTGCCACTCCTCTTTGAGTTCATCAGCCACTGGATGAAGTCTTGCGCCCGTCTCGTCTCCAGGTATTTGCTGTAGTCGTTGGTGAAGGTTCCTTGAGAGTGTCTCTTCATGTGTGAGAGGTCCCCGGGCTCCTCCAGAACGACGTCCTCTGTCAGGAAACTGCAAAAAAACATGTCGTCCCTTTCTTGGATTCAGAAAAATACTTGCTAGATGTTACATTTTCAAATGTTGATCTTCAGACATCATGTTCAAGTGTGGCTAAATGTTCAGTTTTCAAATGTTGATCTTCAGACATGATCTCATGGCCCTGGCAGTTGAACCTACAAGCTTGAAGGTGGGTGATGACTGGAGACATTACCTGGAGCTGTCTTCTGTCTCCTGTGGGAGCACTTGCCGGCCGCTTTGAACAACGACCAGCAGAACCAGTGCGACTGTGGAATGGATGGCTGTCATGTTGGGAGCTGGTGGGTAAAACACACACACAGGTTCCCTGCTGTCCAGATACTGCTTTCCAAACCGCGTGCGTTTCTCTGCTGGCCTGGAAACAGGATGAAACGGCAACTCCCCCCATCCCCCCACACAAGGGGTCTTACTTAAACAAGGGGGGAGGGAGGTACTCACCTGTGGGCTTCTAAGCACAGTGCTGGAGGAGAGCTGAGCGCAGTGCTGGCGTTGCTCAGGATCGTCAGGCGCCCCGGGATGCCTTTGCGGCCCCCCTCCCACACAGCGCTCTTATATAGTGGAGCGGGTGCTGGGCGGTGAACCTCTCCAGCGCCACGCGGTGCACTCATTATTCCCAATCCATTACACCGCGCCGGACACAGCCGGCCCAAGGCGCACCGCCCAGCCAGAGGAAGCAGGAGCGGTGCTCCGCAGCACAAGTTTAAAAAGGCGTTCCGGACAGAGCTCGGCTGCTCCAGGATCAGAATTTTACAGGCAGGTGAACGGGGCTGTCCAGGCTGAAACTGCAGGTTTATTTTGAGCCCGATGATTCCCAAGTGGCTTTTCTCTCGGATACTGTCCAGATACGAACAATTAACGAATTAATGAAATAAATATTCAGCTGAGTGTCTCTGAAGTACGTAATTAATATAATTATTTTTGAGTATTGTATTTCAGGAAATATTTTAAAATTGCATTTTTATGGCTGGTAACTTTGTTGTATTTATGCATCTTAGTTTCCAAATAACCAAACTGACATTTTCACCATATTAAAACATTAAAACATGAAGATTATAAATTTGAATAGGCATACAGGGGCTCAAAATATAAAGTAGTTTTAGGTTTTTCTTTATATTCAGTATTTATTCTCTCATGTGGACATTTTAATGATATATTCATCATCCATCTTCAATGGCTGCTTATCCAGTTCATGGTCTTGCTGAGTCGGGAGGCCTCTCTCTGCTTGGTTTGCCAGTGCAACGCAGTGCACACACACTTTACAGGCAACTTGTAGACATGGTTTCTGCAAACCGTACGCTTTTGGATTAGGAGAGAAAATGGACATATCTGGGGAAAGCCAAACTATGACCGAGAGAGTGTGCTCCAATCACAACCAGGACAGGCTACGCCGCATCCCCCACCCTGGAGGTATGAGGCAGCACGCAACCCCGCGGGACGGCGAGCCAGCCCTTAACTAATTATTTAATGCTTAAACAGCCTTGTACTTCCAAATATCAGCAGGTCCACATTAAAGGGGGAAATATGGCTGATTATCACATGTGGTTTTTAAAGGTTTGTGATCCGGGCCCTGGATCACTATTTCCAGTTGGCACTGGGCACAACCGCTCCAGCAGCACTGGTTCACAGTTACACAGACAGTGTTTCTCTATGTGCAAACCAATAGATGATGCAAACAAAGGACAAAATCCACATCATTTCAGTATTTTATTACACCTTATATAGTCTCAGGTCTTCTGTGTAAATATACATGAAAGCTGGTCTTTGGTCTGCCTTTTGCCAAAGTTTGCAAGTCATCCCATAAATATCAGATCATGGGAAAATCCTGAAAAGTGTTGATTCGCGTCCATAACAGTCTAAATGTGTCAGGTCACATTTTTCATCCGATTGGAATATAGACACAAATAACAACGCACTGAATCAACAGACAAAAAAAGCATAATTACATTGCACATGAAAAGGCAGAAATGGGTTGAATATAGAGTCAACATGCAAGTACCAGATGCGAGTCATTCATGAGCGCGGTCAAGGTACTCCACCAGTACATCCGTCTGCCTGTCTCTACCCTTGTGTACATCACGCACTCGCTGCGTCCGCCTCTATCTGAATGGACCGTTCCGGGGCCTGCTGTTGCTCTACTTGGCTTTGTCAAAGCACTTGAGCAGGAAGTGACTCAGGTGAGTGTAGACGTGGCGGTGAGCAGAGCCCTGCAGGCCATGGTCTCTGTCTGTGTACCACTGTAACAGGAAAGGGGAGAAATAGATTTACTGCAGATATCCATCCATCTATTCATCCCTTTATCCACCCATCCATCATGTATCTATCCATGCATTTGTCCATCAGTCCGTTATCCATCCTTCAATCCAAAGACCCATCATCCATCCTTCTCTCCATCCTATCCACCTAGCCATCAACCATCCATTTGTCAATCACTCCATCTTCCATCCATCTCTCCATCCTTCTATCTGCCCGTCCATCATCCATCAATCTATCCACAGCCATCCAGAGTAAGCCAGAAAACTATCCCTGGAATTCCAGCGCAGAAGACACTTGGTAAGACATATAACTATTAAATCACATAACCCAGTAGTAAATAAACAACATGGGTCAAATAACACCTTAAAAGGCCTGGCAACCATTAACCAGTAAACGGCCCACTCATTAACTTTTAGAATTTAGTGATTAATTTTCATTGTTGACACACCACAGCACACAGTGCACAACAACGAAATGTGTTCTCTGCATTTAACCCATATGTGACATAGCAGGGGGCAGCTAATTCAGCGCCCAGGGGCGGTACCTTGCTCAGGGTACCTCAGTGGTGCCTTGCTGGTCGGGGATTAGAACCTGTAACCTTTCAATTACAAGTGCGCATCCCTAACCAATAAGCCACCACTGCCCACAACATTGTGAAGTTCACACTAGACCCACAAGCATCTGTACAAAAGCGCGGGGCTCTAACTGGACAGTGAACATTCAGATGGACGTGACGGTTTATACGATACAGGGCAGGCTGTGGCTTTAAACTCATCACAAAGCTATGCGCTTCTTTAAGCTTGTGCCCCCACACCCGTCCTCAGTGTCACCCCGGGAAACAATTCTGTGTTCTCAGATCGTTTACCAAACATTACGATTAAGGTATTGAAACGTTCAGAGTGTCCAGTTTTCCTGATGTTCCCAGAATATTATCCCACTACTACAACTACTGCTACAACTAAGAATAATAATATAAACACAAATGAAGGGCCGGGTGGAGCAGGGGGTAACACTGTCACTATACGCCGCTAAGGTCATGGGTTTGAGACTGGACAGTGTATTAACAGCATACAAAGAGGTAAGGCAAGGAGCATGCACTGAAACAGATGACAAACCAGATGAGACAAAACAGATGAGAACCTGAGTGCAGCCATGTGGCAGGTGATACCTCAACACCACACCAGTCCGAATGGACCAGTGAGAGTTTTTTTTCCTGGTGGCTGGAGTGCCAATCCTCCACCAACCCCCCAGTTTTTCCCTGTAAGTTGGAGGACCGGCTTGCAGGGCTTGTTGTAGATTAACATCATACCCAGAACGAAGCAATTGTATGTTAAGGGCCTTGCTCAAGGGCCCAATGTAGTAGAATCACTCCGGGCATTTACAAGATCTGAACCCACAACACTTTTTAAAAATAAGTTTTATAATAAAACGGCATTTTTCAACATCATTACCTGAACATATTTTCAACATATGTTACCGTCCCAACAATGACAGAACCTCTGTTAAATTATAAAACATGGAAACAACGTTTCCATTATAGTTACAGTAAGAATGTTCTCTGCCAACTTTGAAAAGATCTTTAAAACAGCACTAACTAAAGTTCTGGGAATGTTCCCTGTTAGCTGAGAGCACGGTTCCATTCCCCAACGAGCATTTACCATGGCATCAAAGTCCACTTGTTCGTTGACGAGTGCTTCGGAGATCGCTGCTGCCTGCTGGAAATGCACGTTGTCTAAAGGGCATGACAAATACAAATAAGGAGAACAAATAAGGAGAACTCAAACAGCAGTGACGCCACCAGCTCTCTGTGGTTCGGAGGCTGTGCCTTTCATAGACCAACTCTTTGGGCACCTGACTGCACACCCGTGTGAAACACAGAAAATGTCCACCAAGTGACACGGTGTCTCTCTACGTCCCTGAATGTTCTAATGTTGTACTTCTGGGGTTTAATAGTCTCGTTAGCTTCTTGCTGTTAGAAGTCGTTGTGTAGCTCCTGCTCCAGTCCAGCTGACACTGGTACCTGGGCGTTCACTGGAAGCTCAGTCTAACTGCACTTATGCGTAAACGACTCCGTGGCGGCAGGTATGTTTGTAACGTGCTATTTGCCTCATTTGTACGTCGCTTTGGACAAAAGCATCTCCTAAATAAATAAATGTAGAATTGCTAGTGACTTTTGGAAACTGAGATGCATCACAGAACTGGAGAACCGTTCTTGTACATAACGGAATGTGGAACAGAATTAAGAGAGTTTACCATCTGCAGTGCCGTGAACCAGGAGGTAATTCACCGATTTGAAATTCTTGGCACGACCTATGACTGTGGAATTCTGTAAAAGACATGTACAAGGTATAGCTTTCACATAACACTGCAACAATCACCTCAGAGTCCTGAAATGTGGACAGATATCATCTTCTGATAAACTTTACCAGCCTGAAACGATATATGGTATTGAATAAATAAATAAAATTTTAATATGTTAAACACCGTTCAAGAAAAGTAATAAGTTTGCAAGTAGCAAGTTCATAAACTTTTCAGTCAGCTCAAAAACAATGGTAAATAAAAATTACTAGGAATCTTTAGAGATGATATCATATAAATCCACCAAGACACTTAGCACTACTAACCTGGTAAAAGTCAGCGTTTTGCACAGGCAGGGTCATGTAGCGTTCAGTGTATATCGAGTCTGGAAATGACAACGAAAAACAAGACATTACTGAAATCACTGCCATGTGTTTTCTACAATAAGAACAATTAGAATTATAAAGGCTTGAGTTAAGTTTTAACTGTAAAAATGGTATTCCAGTCAGCCGACAGACATACCATACGTACATACCATAATATTCCCACTTTGATACCGGAGCAACAGCCATTCCACACTTAAAAACTCCGCTTCCAGCCCCCAGGACCATGGAAGTGACATAGCCTCCATAAGACTGAAACAGGTGAGAGTTTACAGGTGGGAAATATTCAGTATTTTCCACGCTTTTCATTAACAAAACATCATAGTTGATGTTGAATGTAAGTAGGGCCAGCACTGGGGGTTCTGGCACCCCAGAGAAGATTCTGTTGAGCGCCCCCCCCACCCTGAGCAGCAGAAAACAAATTTTTTCAATTTAATTTAGATTAAAATCATTTCCGTAGCAGAGTGTCTAGCTGCTAACTAGCTAGCTTGTGTCTGTTTCACAAGAAAAGCAGCAAAATATTAAAACTTGTGTAAATAACAGAATGCAACCAGAGGTATTACTACTGTCTTTCTTTCACTTGTTCTTTTGCGCCCCCTAGGCGATCACCTATGCTGCCTATAGGGTGGGCCGGCCCAGAATTCAACACACAAAAAGTTCATCTTACCCAACCCCAAATGGCGATGCGCTCTTTGTCTACAAATCCCATCTCAATGAATTTCCTTAAGACAAAGATACTTTTGTTAGATGTGTTTATAAATTTTTGGGAAATTAGTAAAATAATAAGGCAAACAAAACTGGCCTGATCCGGTAACTGATTAAGCCGATAACCAACCCAGTGATACAGAGCACACAATGTGGAAAATAGAATATTCCGGATCAATAGCACTGGTTTCTGCAATCACATCAGGCTTTTCTCGTGGATGTCCCCGGCACATCGTGGGCAGGGGTTGTCCATGTCTGATTGCCCATCTGCCTCACTGCACTCACATTCCCACACGATGTTCTTCTCCTTTTATTTCTTTAGACAGGGTTTCGAGGTGGGAGGGGCGTTTGAGCTTTCATTCCGCAGCGATTCGTTTTACCTGGCGGCTGATATCTGATCCTCCACTTCGTACGTGCCCAGCCGTTTGTAAATGGAGTGCATTATTTTGTCGCCCTGGTAACCGCTTCCCCTCCCATCGAAGCTGGCCACTATAATGTTTTCCGTGCTGGCCAGGTACGTGGCCCAGCTCAGCCTGAACCGGTAATCAACCTTCTGACTACAGGGCCCAGCATACCTGTGAAAACACAGCTGTAACATTCAGCTAGCCAGTTCTGATACAGCCCGACAGAGCTTTCATATCAGCAGGAACTGGAATGTGCTGATGGACTGTGCGTAACAATCAGTACAGAACACTGCACCCTTTTAATAATGCAGATTAGCCGTCTGATCCAGTTAGATAAATTGCCCAAAACAAACGATACTCACACGTCAATCAGGAGAGGGTACTTTTTCGATTCGTCAAAATCAGGTGGTAAGGTCATCTGGTACCAAAGGTCTGCAATAAAACATGATAAGACACGTGGATAAGCAGTTAGCTTGTCCTTGCTGAAGTACACTGGCTGGCCTTCTGAGACGTTCAGCCCTGATTGATCACTACGTCAAAGCCCAAGGGCTGAAGATGGGATCAATGAGGCTTGGAAGCAACATGTGGTTGGGAACAGCCTGGGCTGTCAATCAATGGCAAGTAGAACCCAAAGGGAGAGAATGTATAAAAGCAACCGGTGATTGACAGCAGACACCAATCCCTTACTCTATGGCAGTGTTTCCCAATCCGGTCCTCAGGGACACAAGGATATTCCACTTTTTTGGTCCCTCCCAGCTGTTTGTGGGCTGTGTGGCAGGGAGTTCGGAGGGAGCAAAAACATGGACCGACTGTGGGTCCCTGAGGACCGGATTGAGAAACACTGATCTATGGGATTCAAATATTCCTCCTTAATCTCTAATTTGACCATTGTGATACTGTGCGGTATTCAAAGTGCGTGACCTGAAGTGTTAATATATGACAATGTTTGTGCAGGGGGGCGCGGGAACTAGGTGACAATAGGGGGGGCACAGCTGAAGTCTGATGGACTCTATAAGCTCTTACCAAACTCCCCCAGTTTGATCTTGTCCTGGCGCATGCTTGGCATTTTCAAATTCTCAAGCATTTTCTCCAGATCTTTGTTGTCCTCCAGAACCTTGATCTCTGCAAACAAACACACCTAAACGCACTGGCTCCCTCTGGCACTGACTGTGACTACTTGGAAGAACAATGTGCACC
The DNA here is from genome assembly GCA_026777985.1 of Mormyrops attenuatus. Classification (NCBI taxonomy): domain Eukaryota; kingdom Metazoa; phylum Chordata; class Actinopteri; order Osteoglossiformes; family Mormyridae; genus Mormyrops; species Mormyrops attenuatus. The sequence continues at coordinate 21,743,810 of JAODKC010000038.1, forward strand.
GTTTTCACGCCTTGGTGAATTTCGGTTACCTGAGCCGGCATCTCTGGCGTCCCTGAGTGTGAATAAAGGTAGTCCGGGCCCTGTAGAGGCACAAACGAAAATGAGGAAGGCACATGGCATTCAAGGGATTATGGGTAATTTCAGATGGCACTGTGGGCTATTACTAGGAGAGAAGGGATGAGGGTTCAATCCCCCATAAAATTCTTTATTTAATCTTTATTTTGTCCAGGTGTGTCTTTTATAGGTGTTGGCGACTGACCAGAACAATCCATTCTGTAGTAGGAGGCCTTCTGGCTGAAGTACCCGGAGTTGTACTGACATCTGACTGTGTCCAGGGTACATGTCAGGCACTGGCGTTCATGTGATTCACCTCCAGTCGCAACCCTGGTAGCACAAACAGCACCCTGTGAGGGGCTCCAGGCTGAGCTGAAGTCACGACGGCAAGTTCTGACAGACCACAGCAGACATGGACAGCTTCTCGCTGATGCTGACTCATGGGTGCTCTTCACTAATGAGAGTCGGTAGACCACGCCCACTGTGTACTGCAGTTTAGCTGCGTTTGAGGCAAATACAATGTACTAACATTACCTGTAGAGGTTTCTCTGGCCTGGGATTTGATTGTGTTCATTGCTTACAAAATATCTGTGAAAAGAATACAGTGTGATGTACACCTGCAGCTCCCACTAGTGGGCAAAGTGAGGATAGCCTCACAATCATACCAAATGCTCTGCAAAGCCAATATGAAACACAAAACCCTATTTCCAAGCATAACCCGATGTTTTGAGCCTTGCAGTGGTGGGGGGAGGGAAATAGCTGTAGGGGGCCTGCAAGGACAGGTGAAGCCCCCCTACAGTGAATCTGAAGGAGGCACCACCTGTAACGTCTGCAAAAGTAACAGAATGGAATACGGGCAACGAGTTAAGCGGCTGTGAGGCAACGAAACGGCAGCTGTTTGACAAATATCGAGCTTCCAGGCCTTATCCAAGTGCGCGTCGCTCCCCCCACCCTGCGGCTGGGACTTACATGGCATCGGCGGTCACGCTGGAGATGTAGATCACCTCCCATGCTCCTGAGGTGATGGGCACCCGTGTGCTCTGTAGATACAACCCCGGGTGACATTCAGCATCATTAAACTCACTCCCTTACCGCGTCATGACTACGCCATCACCTTCCTGGCTGTAATCGCCCACATTCTTCACATTAGATAATTCTTTTGACATAAGTGACAAGCAGGACTGACTGTCTCTTGATGACAACATTTTTACAAGTTCTTAAATGTTATTTTGAAATACAGAAGGGGGTAAATGTAGGGAACTTACTTGCTTACAAAATTTCCTAAGTTCTAATGTATTATTTTGAAATACAGTGGTGGGGCGGGAGGGTTGAGATCACTTACTGCATTAACATAATGGATATGCTTGTACCCCTGGGTGTCGCTCATCACTTGGTAAAAGCTGAGATTGTCCACCGTGAAGAAAGGGGGCAGTGGTGAGAACTAGAAAGACCAAAATAACCCCGCGCTACTGTCAATGCTGCAAGGGAATGACAGAACATGCAGCATGTACACTAAAGTGCTCCTACTGGTTCAACAAGGCTGTAATGTCACATAGCAACCCATAGGGCGGCAGTGAAGTTCAGTCATGTTTAATCGTTTGAACCTCCAGCAGACTTACCTGCCCAACCCAGCCGGTCTGACTTGTTTCCACGTAATTCTGAAATTAAAATGAAAATGATGGAGTCATTATCGTTAGCGATGCTAACCAACATCTGGAGAGCAACTGGTTATGGTTAGAATGGATCCTGGGTCGATTTGCTTTTAGGTATCACATGTATACCACTTTCTCCACCCAGACGGTGCCGTTGAGGTCATATAGCTGAAGTGTGACGTGATTCTGGCTCCTCTTCTGCCACTGAACGGCGATGCGTTCATCGGTGACCCAGATGACATCGCTCAGGTAGTGGTCACTGCAAAGGGACAAAGGCTACCTTCAAACCCAAAATCCACAGTGCACTCCAACTATCAGTGACAAAAAAAAAAAAAAAATCGCACACCAGATTTTGGGTTGCATCAGATACTGAGAAGATCTTTGTCCTTAAGGCTATTTTGGTCCATTATTAATTAAAGGTTGATATAATTAAACAGCATTATAGCTTACCTTTCTCCGACTGAACTTGGTACAACAACCTCCTTTAACATGAAGTTATTTGCAGTGTCGACAGTGAACAGCTTTACGTCAGGATTTGGCGAACCGGCCTGGGAGACAGAAAGATGGTGTCAGGTGAACTCATGGGGACATCCAGTCCATCGGTCTCAGGCTGCCTGATGATTATGTTGACAGTCCTGACTGGTCCTTGGTGTGGAACATTAAGCAAAAGCTCAACAGTGATGCAGATGTTTTCTTGCACATCTGATGCCTTTAACGTTGTATCTCTGAAGGCCTGGTTATACACAGGCATCCGACAACAGCCTTTCACTTTATCCAACGGTAAAAATTACACTTTTGATTGAGATTTATAAACAAGCCAAGATTATGTGTTCCAAGGTAATTTTGTTCCAAATATTTCGAATCAAGTTCCTACCTTAGGATAAGGAATGATGACTGTTTCTGGGTACTGCTCCGTACCATACCAAGAATATTCAATATTGTGGACTTGAGTGTCATTAAACTGGGCAAATGCCAGGAACCTGCCACCAGTTGACCACCACATGGCCTTTTTGGATGAGAACATTTCCTCTGTATTGGATAAGAACAGTCCATTACATCAAAACATTACATTACATTACAAGAAAAATACATACTGTTCTCCAGAGGTGGGTAACTCAGGTCCAGAAAGAAAAAAATCCAGACCAAAATTATGCTTCAACCAACCAGTTGAGAATAAAGAGTCACGGTCATAGAGGACTCAATTGGTTGGTTGAAACAAAATCTTGGTCCAGATTTTTACTTTCTGGACCTGAACTATCGGCCTACGCTATACTCCATATGGCAATTATGCAACAGCAAAGACAAGCTGCTCCTTGCAAATTCCTGAAATGTTGTACTAACCCTCATAGACCCAATCTGGAATGCCATTGAGGATGACGTTTTCCTGCCCGTCGGTGGTTATCTTAACAGCTGGCGTCGTGGCCTGTAGCTTCACATGCACGTTGTAGTCCTGAACATAGGCCTACAGGACAGATGGTTACAGGCAGCACTGCTGTGAGTCTGTGTTCAGTCACGCTCAGCTGGTAAACGACCGGCCTTTGGCCAGGGCTGGTCAGATACACCCAGCCTAGCGCCCGGTGCTGCCCCGCGACCCTGCCCAGGATGGGTGATCGGCACTGGGCTTGCCTTACCAGTTTGTTCCCAGTTGGGGCCCATACCAACAACTGCACATTTTCCAGCTTATCGCCTGTCTCGACAAAACTCCTGAAAATAAAACAGGTCAGTGCATTAGACTTACATTCTGACAAATATCATGCACACATACTGCATATTTTAGAAATTATTTGAAGAATCTGGTGCTGATAAGCAATAACACCCAGTGCCCTGTCCTAATAACAGATAATATCAACAGTTAGTCAGGTTAGTTTGACTAAATCAATCACCAAAATTAGCAATGTCTATGTGCTGTATGCATGCGACACGTGTACTTAGGGATATTAAGAAAAAGACTTACTGTGTTTCTGTATTGAAGATGGAATATGAAGCAGTGAATGAATGTCTCCACATCTGCCAAGGCATGATGAGAATGTCAAAATGTTTGCCCTTAAACAAACCTTATAAACAAACAATAATAAACAAAGAAGGCTTTCAGGATGTAATACCTTACTGTAATTACTCTCCAGACATGCAAACTTTGTATCAGCAGACACTAAATAATCACTGGCCTCTACTTTCGCCTGTGAAATAATAATAAACAAAAAAGTTTCATAGATTACAGGATGTTTATTAAAACGCAAACAGGCAAAGTGTTGGGGTCAGAGAGGGGGCGACTCACAAAGGTTTCCTTGGGCAGGAAGCTCGTGGCTGCTCCAGTTTCCACATTGTAGCGGAACACACTTCCATTGTTTGTCTTGTGCAGGTATTCATTGTCTTTGACAACGAAAAACTAGGTTGGTTAGGATGGTCTTCATTTTTAAGTTTAATAATAATTCATTCACAAAGAACTCGGGCAGATTCCAACTGCAGTAGGTTTGGGGGGGTGATGTTGAGGCAGTAATGAGATGTCAACACAAAACAAACTCACATGCATCAACACTGGCTGATTAACTCTGAGTCTAAGCTTCACCACTCCGAAGAAGGAACCAACTCTGAATTTTTCATGAACATATTAAATGGGTAAACGGTTCTTACATGGACACATCGGCATTACCTGATATCCACCGCATATTATATGATTTGTAATTGAAGCTGCTGTTGAAGTAGTCTTCAATCGTGTACGTCTTCTGGGAATCGCTTGAAGATCCTCCTGAAATTGCAACCAACAAATGTGGGTGAATGCATTGGAGTGAATGTCAAGTTTCTACTGAAGGTTGCTCCCGCAGGGAAATGATCACAGGAGTCACTTTCTCCCCAAAGCAAATCATATTTGGAACAACGAAGATCCCCGTCTAAAGCTTTCTCCAGATTTACTATTGTAATCGCACACTGATGACAAGAACCTGACCGATAAAAGAATCTGATATTTGAGGATTTAAAAGTCCGATAATGATGTATAGGCCTCTATTCATTCCCCCCCCCCCCAGGAAAACATAACATAATTTTCCCTAACATTTGTTATGTGTAGTTATTTAAATGTCCACACCAAGATAATGACATTATGCAGTTTAAAAACTAAACTTGTTTTATTGTCATGAATAGTACTTTGAACAAAAGTAGAACAAAATATGTTCAGGTTTTGACAAACAGGAGTCAAATGAATATTCTAAACAGGTGTTTTTTCCAATTGGTGGTTGGAGTTCTGGACAAAACACGCAATGACAACGGTCAAAACACGGTAGAATAATCCGTTTCTTTTCAATTGTCATCTCATATCGGCAAATGTTGCACCAAATTCTGTGACCATCGAATTCTGTGACCCTAGAAGCGCCGCCGCACATGTTCGCGGGGTTCCCGTTCACGTGCGCGAGCACTCTACGCATTTAAGCTGCGTGTCTTGCAAAATATGTAGGAGGCTACAGTGGGTATTTCTGAGCTCCGAAACACGTCGGCAGTGCTGTCTAATTTCCCCGTTTATTCGGGGGGAAAGTAAAATAAAGTAGAAATTTAAAGACATAACTGTGAAAAACAACACGATAGTTATGCTTCTAAATTTCATCATCTTACTTAACTACTGTCTCACATTCTGCACGTTACACAACTCTTACCAAATCGACTGATATTACCATATTTAAAAACGCATGTTCATCGTGTTTACACAATTCAGACATGCAGCTGTCGTCTTATTATATCCAGTATCGTTACATTTACTGACACTTGGCAATAGGGTTGCCACCCATTCGTTTTAATACGGGATGGTCCAGTACGAGACGATCGCGCATATATTATACGAGACGAGTGGCGACGCTATTTTTAATTGTGACAGTAAATGTGTTGCACTACAATACAAAATATGGTCCATCAAAAATTGGTTGATTCAGCCGATTTGATAAGAGTTGTGTAAGTAACAGAATGTGAGACAGTAGTTAAGTAGACTAAAGTAACATGATGAAACTGAGAAGCAGAACTATCGTGTTGTAACAATAAAATAAAGTAAAATACTTTATTTTACTTTCCCCCCGAATAAACGAGGAAATGGCACAGCACTGCCGACGTGCTTTGGAGCTCAGAAATACCCACTCTCGTAGCCTCCTACATACTTTGCAACAACACGCCGTTAAATTACATTGCGTAAAATGCGTGGAGTGCTCGTGCGCGTGAACGGGAACCTCGCGAACTTGTGCGGCGGCGCTTCTACGGTCACAGAATTTCACCGGCACGCCGATCGATTCATCGGTCGGCCTTTACTGAAGACCCCAGTACTAAACTTATACCAGGAGTAGGTCATTCGTTGCCAAATTTATACAGAGTATTTATTACAGGATGTCATTTATTATTCTTCTTATTGTTATTATTAGAATGTGCTGTTGTTTCTTAAAAAGCAAGACCAGATGTTTTGCTTCATCTCCTGGGTCTGTACCACATCATGGATGCAGATAAATAGCTAAATTCTCCTGCATGTGGTGCAGCTAGGGGGCGGCTGTCACTTCTACTCAATGGCGTATGAGAGTGTTTGATGGGGGGGGGCTCCCACACAACTACATAATTTAATTACTAAGGTCTGTGTACTGGGGGGATGAATGAGGCCAAATTAAATATTCCCCCCCGCGGTTCCGGCGCCCCTGCTTCTACTCAGGGTTCTTGAAGGACCTCATGAGACCAAGTCTATGATTAAGGACTAGCAGAATGATCGGCTCTGTCTTACAATTACAGCTCGTCGGGCTTAGCTGCTGTCTATAATTGACTTTAACTAATTTAAATCCAGTTACTCAAAATAGAATTTTCATTTTTTTTAGATTAATATACAGTAAGAGAAAGTTTTAAAGAAGATTACTAAACTCAACGGGATTATCTATCCGGACACTTCATTATACAGAATAAAGTAAGAGTACACTTTTTTGGCAGAACACGAACCGTGATTGTCTACAAATAAATACGTACATAAGTAAATTACAGGCTTACCATTTAAATAAATAGACGTTGGCACGGCTATTAAGACGACGACGCAGGTAGCCCCTAGCACCGCTAGAATTGCCTTTCCCCAATTCTGCTTTAAAAGAAATAAATACAGACTTATAATAGTTCTACATTCAATATAAAGTCAAGATAATTACATTTTCAAGTTTCGCCTTCAGTGAATGCACTTATTATTAAATGCAAACGCAAGCAAATTTAGATAATTCTTTGTGTTGATCAGCACAAACTAAAACCACGCAAATATACACATTTAGAATTTTTCTTCAAAAAATGCATAAAAACCCGTTACTAACCATGACAGCATCGGGGGTGGTCGGTAGTGAACCGAGGAAATAACGCGGGGCTGAAAATCTCGAGTTTCGGTGGCGTATAGCGGCTGAACGCCGAGAAAAGCGACCAGGAGGAGCGTGTCCGCCTGCACTCCGAGTTACATATTATCCTAACTATGCTCGTAAAGGGGAGGATGAAGCCGCGTTAGATTAAAGTTCTCCGAGTTAAAATGGTAACTTAAGGCGGCCCAGTAAGGAAGGCAGAAGTTCCTACTGGTCACACGAGTGGCTTATTATTTATAATGTTTCGCAAGAACCTTTTGTATGAGGTCGTTGAAATGATTAAAACGGTAGTTGTAAATTAAATTTATGTATTTGTTATCTCTGCTTTACCGTTCACAGTCAGGGCATATCGTTTGGGGGCGGGGGGGTAATTTACGCTTTTCCGACTCAGCAGTACCAATATAACAAAGCGTCACCTGTCATATGACTCACATCTCATCAGTGGGCTACTGACAGGTGCTCTCAGTCGGAAAAGCGACCGGGATGTTAGACGTTTACTTTGGGGAAACTGAGAGCGGTAAGAAAGTCTTGCCAGGTCCCACGATACATTGTTGTACTCCGATCCCATTTGTATTGTAAAAGATTCAAAATGCACCGCAGATCCTGTTCATCGGAGTGATTTTTCAAAATACTTGAAGTTCTCCGCTAGCGGCGCGTGTTTACCGACAGTGAGCTGGTTTTATGGTGAATCCGTGGAAAATGCTGAGGCAGTGCGGCAGCGGTGATAATTACAGCATAAAGGTCAATCATTATTCACTCCTATGCACAATTACACTCTCCGGGCAAAGGGTAGCACTTTGAACCTTTGCTTGTCACTGGGGCTGCATCTTTTAAGATACAGAAATGGACTCCCCAATGTACAAACAACATTTGATGTATCCCTAATGGAATAGAAATGTTCATCAGAGTCCATTTCTGTACCTTAAAAGGTACATTTACCTACAGCATTTACCTACCCCTTGTGACAAGCCCCAGTGACAAGCAAAGATACAAATTGGTAGCCTTTATTCTGAGAGTGTAGTTAAAATTGTGTGAATAAAGGTCATCTATCTCATATTTCAATGTAAAAACTGAAATTTAGAGTAAAGTAATCCTACAATGTGACTTTTTCCTGCCCAGTTTTCAGTCGCCTGCCATTGAAAGCTATAATCACCAGTATTGTCAGTCTTGTGTATGTGATCAAGTTGGACAAAGACTTTAACTTCTTCATTGTAAATAAGGTTGTGAACATTTTAGTCTCTATGTTCTTCATCTTTAAGTTCACTTTTATATCGTTTCACACACGGCTTGACTGTGGTTAAAATTTGCCCCTGGGCTTTGGTGTCCCCCACGGTAAATTTTGCGAAGTGGCAGTGGGGAGGGTGTATGGATAATAGGGGCTGACATTTGTTTTGAAAGAAATGTCCCAAAATTTTTGTTCCTTCAGGGTAAAACCTATGGCAGCTAGAAAAATGCAGAAATGCAGAATTATGGTGCATCTGTGCACACTTAAATGTTCAGTGGCAGATGCCCAAGCAAGGTGTATTCTTTGTTTACAATTTTTTTTTTGGTTGTGGTGAAGTAGTATCACCCCTCTTGCACGGACATTAATTAAAGGTGTGCATCCACCCGTCCAACCATCTGTCCATCTCCCAATAAAGGGGTACAGAGATAGGGGGCTGGAGCCTATCCCAGGATGTATACTTTATACAGAGACTGAGGCGGGGGGGAACCAAATGCTGAAACATGATGACGCATTTAGAGGCAGCAGTTCATCTAACTTGCATGTTTATGGACTGTGGGAGGAAACCAGAGGACCCAGAGGAACACCACACGGGGGGGGGGGCTGGCGGAGTCACCAAACAGCCGGGGAATGAAACATTTCAGGCTGTGGCACTCGTGAGCTAAACGGTTCTTGAAGTAATTGAAGGAAAACATCAGAATTGTGGGCAGATGATGAACTTCTGCCAAGTTCAAACAGTCATTCTTCGGTCTTGGCAATAGTGACAGTCCTTAGAGTGAGGAGCATTTTGGACTTGTAGCCGTCGTCATCATAACCTTTTCACGTGCTGTGACTGTACTTGCCCAATATAATAACAGTCTGTACTGATTATTTTGGGTGTATTTTTTTTTTTACTTCCCTGTCCCAAAACATGAAAGCTGTCGAAGTTTTGTGTTAGTTACCTTTTATTACGTCTGTTTCCCCTGTATTTGAGAAATCTTCTTATATGAATAAAAAATTGAAGATGTTGGATAAATCTGGTGGTACCTTCCCAGCTGTCTGGTATTTGGCTGGCGGTGCTGAGCCGGTGTTGAGCCGGTGTTGATCTCTTCCCTGCAGTCACATGACAGTGGCTTTCAGGAAACCAACCCGATGCTTTTGGTGCAGAGCCTGTCTTCCATGGGTGTCCTTATATGAGGCTGTCAGTTGCTGACATTTCATATCCAGTCTTCTGATTGGTTATTTCTTAAGCCAATGGGCGGACATACTGAGAGTTGGCTTTGATTTCTTCATTGGTTCCGTGTTGGTTTTGCTGGACCACAGAGGCTACTTGTTTTCGTTGAGGTTAAGCATTCTTGGACAATATGGGGTACAGCACCAGCGCAAGAAAGTCACGTGAATGTAAAAATATTTTAGTTTTGATTTCTTTACATTCTCAGAAAAAGGGTAACATTTTTTACCTTTGCCTGTCACTGGGGCTGCACCCTTAGCTAATACCCTTAGCTGTAGGTAATCGTACCTTTCAAGGTACAGAAATGGACTCTGAGGAACATTTCTGTACCATTGATGGTACATTAATGCTGTTTGTACATTTGGGATGTTACTCCAAGTCCATTTCTGTACCTTAAAAGGTACAATTACAAGGGTACAGCCCCAGTGACAAGAAAAGGTACAAATCTTTACCCTTTTTTTTCTGAGAGTATAGATTTGGTTTTGTTTTGGCTCATACATCACAGAAAACATTTATTTTCTGGCCAAAATCTGATTGGCTGCATTACTCTAAGGAAGGAAGGAATGCATGTCTGAAATATGACAGTAGAAGCTGAAACTGCATTGGTTCTGGTTGTCATACAACCCTCCAAGTTCAGATGGTCATACAAGCAATCTTCCTGGATGCACATGGAAGTTTCAGTTGGCACTGAGCCTGAGACCATGGCTCTCGTGGCAGTTCCTCTAAGAGCTGTGAATTTTGAGAGGCGGTAAACAAGACAAGCTGAACACAGCTGTCTGGCGGGATTAGAGAGATTTCCCATTGTAATCCTGGTTTTGGATGATGTATGAGAGGAATCACTTAAGAAGGTCACTTTCCAGATTGTTTTCCAAGTAGATTGCGAATTGAAGGGGAAACATCCAATGTTTTTGTTGTTGTTGTTTTAGAGATGAGTCTGCCAGTGACCTAAAGTCAAGCTTCCTCATCATATGTTGCAATACTGGGAACCAAAACTCATTGAGTCCTTATGTAATACAACTGAATACTTTTGCTAAATTTACAAAACACATCAAGCCTACAGAAATTCTCTTGGAAAAAATATACCATGGATTGAGTGAAGTTTGGAAATCTATTCTTCAGTTCTCGAAATCAAACGTATTGAAGCTCACACCCTTAAAACAATACACAAAATATAACCAAAAAGAGCAATTTTCTGCTCATTAATGAATTCAACAACAATCGCTGGATTTCTGTAGGAGACCTAATGATGGGACACATGGTGATTTGCGAACTATGGTGTAGGGCAGTGTTTCCCAGCTCAGGCCTCTGACTCCTTACTTTTTCCTATAATGTTAGCATGTCCGGGGGATTGGGCAGCCAGTTGACCTAGAACCCCCAGCATTGGTTTTCTCCCTGCCTGGCAGTTTTTGGCTCCTCCCGTCTGTTGTCTCTCTCTCTCTCTCTTTTCTTCCCTTCCCTTTTCCCAGTGTTTCAGTTATTCTGTAAAAATGCTGCACACCCATGTAACGCGCCTTGGGGGCGACTGTTGTGGGAAGCGTTATAGCAAAATAAACTGAATTGAATTGCTGACTTGTGCACACCACACACAGCTGTGGGCTCTGATGGGACCCGGCAGGATGTCGTATCTGCTGCCATCCAAACATTTGTCTGCTGTTTAAAAAGCTTCGGCAGACCCTTAGCCCAATCACAGCACCACTTTTCCTCCACAAACACATAAAAGCCTCCCTTCCTGTTCTTGTAGTGCAATATATTATGAAGCAGGCTTTTGCTACTTTTCTACGTTTCTATGAGAAGGTGCTCAGAGTCACTTTGCTCAGTGCATTGCCTGTTTCATCTGAGCTCCTATACATGGGGATGTGAGACACATGGACAATGGCACTTACAGAGAGGTGGAAATGACTGCTTCCTCTGTGGCTGGGGGGTCCGTCCCACGCCGAAGGATACAGCCAGAATTTATATGGAGAAGCGAAATAGAGCATCTGCTTTTTAAACAAGTGATTCAGTAACATGGACATTTGAAGATGGATTAGTAAAGGGAAAATATCATAGATACAAGCTGCTGCTTTATCATGTTGCTTTGTTGAGATTTCCGATTACAAAGAAAATAGCATTATGTCAACTTGACCTTCGTTGATTGATTTTGAGAGATTTTTTCTCCTATCTGTTTTCGTTGCTTTTTTTAAAAAAAGAATATGGGCACATTTATATTTTCATAGATATTTATCCATCTATTTGAAGGGCATGGCCACTTTTCTGAGAAGTCATGAGATTGAACGTAAAAAAAATGACTAAATGTGTTTGTAGTTCAGAATATTGGTTTTGTTACATCGTTTCCTTTTGCTTTTTGAAATTCATTTGATACCTGATCTGAAGCAGTTAAACACAACCTCAGGCACAGTCACTCTGTGGCTAAACCCAAAATCTCAGGCACAGTCACCCTGTGCTTCTTCTCTGTTTTGTTTCTTGGGCCACTGAGAGGACTGACAGCCAAACTTCTTGTTATCATTTTCATATTTCATTTCCTGGAGCACAGTACCGGTCCTGACAGATATGGAGCCCTAGGCAAGCCTCACCGCCGGCGCCCCCTGTCCGCGACAAAGCAAAATTACTTGGCAAGTCGGCACCACCTCAGAAGGGAGTGCCCAAGGCGGCCATCTATATCACCTATAGGATTGACTGGCCATGCACTGGAGAACAAAAGCAGTAGTTCTTGGAATGAATTCATTACCTTTTACATTTCTTACCTTAAAGACTGGTAAATATCCTGTTGTTTGTGTGAATTAAGATTATGTTTAAATTGCAAATATCTGTTCGCAGTATTTGATTTTGAGTTCTTTCTCTCAGGATTGCTGAGAATTGGTGTTCTGAAGTGGTTGCATACTTATCCTTATGCTTGTGGTTAAGGGGCGACTAGAGTACGGAAATGTACTGCTGTGTAACAAAGTGGAATAGCTGCATGTGATTCAGCAACAGCTATATCTGTGCTGGACATTTGGATTTGATCTCGAGTCAGCCCTCGTAAGCTCCGGTCTGCTTTGTGTCTTCCACCTTCTGCCTTCTGAGGCTTGTCCCTCTGATCTGCCTGAGACGCATGGTGATCATGGTGTTTATCGATTTCAGCATCTGGTCTCGTGTGACACCCCCGGATGGTGTGAGTTTCCGTTAACTCAGCAGGCGTCGACAGCTGGCTGACAAACAAGTGAGAACTGAAAACAAGTAACATTTCCATACAGTAACAATTTAGTGAGAATTACTTTTTCTAAACGGCTACAATAAATCCCATTCCCTGAATCAAATGCTTAGTGGCCCAAACCTGTGAATCAAATTGATCACTCTTTGTGCAGGACTCACTACAAACACATTGTCACTCACTAAAACATTTTGCACTGTGATGCATTTCTGCTGCAAAATGATACACAAAGGTGTCAACAGTCAAACAAAACTGAGGCACAGATGTCATCGTTTCCACCCAATGACTCAAAATTGTTCACACCTGACTCTAATGATGAACCAACTGTATAGAATATAATCCAGTTCAGAGTGTAGAGATGGTGAAGACTGCTGAACATTGATACAATGGACAGAAACAATCTGAGAGGCAGAGGAGGAAGAGGGCATGTGAAAGAGGCAGAGGAGGAAGAGGGCATGTGAAAGAGGCAGAGGAGGAAGAGGGCATGTGGAAGAGGCAGAGGAGGAAGAGGCAGAGGAGGAAGAGGACATGCGGAAGAGGCAGAGGGGGAAGAGGGCATGCGGAAGAGGCAGAGGGGGAAGAGGGCATGCGAAAGAGGCAGAGGGGGAAGAGGGCATGCGAAAGAGGCAGAGTGGGATGAGGGGATGCGAAAGAGGCAGAGGGGGAAGAGGGCATGCGGAAGAGGCAGAGGAGGAAGAGGGCATGCGGAGGAGGAAGAGGACATGTGAAAGAGGCAGAGGAGGAAGAGGGCATGCGAAAGAGGCAGAGGAGGAAGAGGACATGCGAAAGAGGCAGAGGAGGAAGAGGACATGTGAAAGAGGTAGAGGGGGAATTGGAAGACTGGGAAGAGCAAGTCCAAGAACACTCATTTCAGATGAAATTCGAGCAGCTGTGCTAGACCATGTTCTTGTACATGGAATGACAATGAAGGAAGCAGGACAAAGAGTACAACTCAAGCTGAGCAGATCTCTGTGGTCACCATAGTCAGGAGATTCAGAGACGAGAACATGCAATTAAAAGTGCACTGTACACAAATGTTTCAGGACATCACTTTGCCAATAGAAAGGGGGGGATAATTGGCCAACATGCCACTGTCAAAGTCCCTGACCATGGTGGTGGCAACGTGACACTCCGCACAGCCATAAGTAACCAGGGGGCTCTCCATGTCATGCCACCTTGGGGCCTTACAACACTGAACATCTTATATTTATATGTTGTGTTCAGGATGTCGTTTGAGCATGAGAAGCAAGATCCTGAGCATCCTGTCTATGCCGTAGTTCAGGACGGCGACGGTAACACCGTCATGTCCAGATACAGGAGTGGGTCAACATCACCCAGCGATTCATAAATGTCAGCCTTCCGCCGCACTGCTCTTTCCTCACGGCGATGGAAGGTCTGACCGAAAAGCTGATACTTGGGAAGATCTCCTCCAGGCAATGGAGCTGTCAGGGCTGGATCCTGCATGCCGATGTTCACCCCTGGGTGTCTGGCTAGGGAGAACGTTTCCTGGGACGTAGATGAAGTCCTCTGGCCTGACCCAGCACAGAGATATGATGCCAAAGCAGAATGACTTTGATTTGGCAGTTGCACAACATTTAACAGTGAACTGTAATGTGCTGTTCATTTACAGTTTTGTATTTTTACTACATGCAAGCGCTGAATCCCACAGACATTACAATACTGTATTGCTAGCAGTACATATAGTATACAATATGTAAACTGTTACTACATATAGTATACAATATGTAAACTGTTACTAGATTGTGAATTTTGGAAAATTGTGTGTATGTATGTATGAGTGTGTGTATGTGTATATATATTTATATAAAATAAAAATTTCACCATGAAACTATTACATGTAAAAACAATAATAAAGAAATTAAAAATATAAAAACCTGCAAAATACTCACGTCCGTATATTTTCAACCATGCATCCTATTTTCGGTAAAACTTTACTGGGGACAGAGCGGCGGTGAGTGTGGAGTCTAAGCCAAGAAGCACAGGACAGGACAGGACGGGATGACAGCCAACTAAAGGATAAATTGTGTTAGCCTATCCTCTTCCGGTGAGTGCACGTATTACAGATGAGTATATAACGTATTACCAAAGTAGAACTTAATTGGGGCAAATCTGTGATGCATTTAGAGTAACTCATATGATTTTTCAACACGATTTTAAATCAATTCTAATTTGAGACAAAAATATTTAAATGTTTGCCTATAGAACTATGTAAAATTAAACATTCAAAAACAATAGCATTTACGCGAGAATTAACATTTTTAAGTATGACAAAAATTTATATGACACAAAAATTTTGGAATTAAAAAATGGAAACAAACCGGGGAACTAAAAGAATTTACGGCTGCAAGGACCGCACCGGCAAACGCCCCAAACCTCCAAATTCCAATAGTTTGAACCAATCAGCTTCAAGGTCCCCGGTGTTCTCCAATCACGGCTCCGGTCGAAACAACGAATCCGATCGATTGTTCCTGTTAATCCGGCCGAAAAGTGGCGATCCTTTTCTTATCGGCCTTATAAGTGAGTGTACACGTTTAACGCGGTCCAACGATTGCGTTACTATTATTAGTTTGGTAAATGTTGTAAATAAAATTCGACAATAAATAAAACACACATTTAGGTAAATAAATGTAGCCATGGCGACAATGAGGTTTTCACCTCTGTAAATATATATATATATTTTTTCTTCACTGTCAGTCGGTTCAGTTCTGCATGATAAATGTGAAATTTCAGTATACTTACTGCTTCCTTTTCCTATTTAAAACAGTATGTCAAGCCCGAATCGCATTCCCTTACGTCCCCATACGGTCACGTTAAGTGTTCTCCTGTTGCGGATAACTGTGATTTGTCTAAGCGGGAGCGGCCAGACCCAGGCGGCTGTCCCCAGCCCCAGCCCGGCCAGAACTTTGGTTTGGGGACCGGGACTGAAAGCTAACGTTGTTCTTCCCGCTCGGTACTTCTTCATACAAGCTGCGGATAGTGCTGGAACCAAGTGAGTACATGCATACTAACCCCGGCTGCAAATCACCCATTTTCTGCCTGTTGCAATGACAATGTATTATTGTTTGTTAATTTAAACATCGAAACAATGTAACCTAATGGTGTCGTTTTTATTACGCGAATATGACAAACGGTCAGGGCTCATCACCATGACGCATTCTGATCAATGCCATAATATTTAAAAACGTGACTTGCACAGTTTTTTTTTTTTCTTGTCAGAACACGTTTTGACACGTTTGTCTGTGTAGGACAGGTTGACTATGCCAGCAAGTGACGACTGCTTCTGACTCTTTAGACCAGTGAAATTTGTAGGTGAAAACTTTGTTATTGAATATTAAGGAAGAATGAAGGAAAAAGGTCTGTTCCCTAGTCTGTGTAATAGGTTGTCCCCAAATCACCCACCATTCATAACGAAAGCATGGCACTACTCTCCCAGGCATGAAAATGCCATTTAAAAAGCTCTATAATTTTGTGCCAATCAAGCTGACAAACAAGCAATTGTTTGCATCACCATTGTTTTTCTCAAAATGTTCCATGAACATCTCTTGAATGTCATAGTACCAGTTTTTGTGGGAAGTGAATGCTTGGTCATGCTCATTAACGTAACCAGCATCCCACCTGGAAACATACAGCATCACGTCATCTCCCGGGGAGACCACCTTTGAGGTGAAGATCACCGCTCCAGGCGAACACTTCACTCGTATCTGGGTGCAGGTCCTGGACCGTAGAGATGGGTCCTTCTTGGTGCGCTACAGGATGTATGCTAGCTACTCCTCGCTGTACATCGACGTCCTGCTCAGTGGAGCCCACGTCGCCAGGTCCCCGTACGTCCTCGAAGGTGAACACAAACCCTGCGACTTGGGCACCATTACCAAAAGTGCAGCTGTACTATAATGTTGAAAAATACATTAACAATCTAAGTTTACATTTGTTTTTATTTAGCAGATGCTAAATTTTGAGCGGGGGGGATACAGTACTTTTTCACTTCAATAGATAGGAAGTACTCAGTATCTGGTGATGCAAACCTTTTTTGGAAACTTTTTGAATTAGAATGGAATTGTATGTAATTGTAATTGTATGTAGCTCTTAAAAATGGTCTTGTTTGGTTTTTCCCACCTGAACCCCCCCTCCCCACACACACACACACACAGGGCCTGTGTACCACGAGGCCTGTATCTGCCCCCAAGCCTCAGCTGATACGTGGCTGAAGCACATGGCCTGCCCGGCCTCTATCCCCCAGATCCGGGAGGACCTGTCCTACTTCTCCACTGTGGACCCTGACCGCAATGCCCAGCAGATCCCTCACCGCTTTGGGCAGAGACAGAGCTTGTGCCACTACACCATCAAAGACAACCAGGTACGACCGGATACGCTGCTAACGCAACATGTGAAATATCCCTGTGCCCACATCTGGCTGTGATCTGCTTGGCTGGCTGGAAATTTCTCTCGGTGCCCTAATGACTGTCATCTGCCCTGTATTTAGTCACAGTGGCCTTTTGACTCTCCTTTCTGTGGCATAATAACACGTACAAATAGCTTGTATTAACGATGCAAATCCAACCTGCTGTCACATTACTGTGTATTTTTTTTCTAGATTTATATTAAGACTCACGGGGAACATGTGGGCTTCAGGATCTTTATGGACGCCTTTCTCCTCTCCCTCACCAGGAAAGTGCGTCTATTTACCTCTTATTTATTATGCAGTAGAAAATCAGCACGTGAATAGCTTCTATAGGATTTTTTGTTGTTTATATTAACATGACCTGCAGGTGGCGATATCAGACCACTGTTACTACAGAGGCATTGGAGACGATCGTGAAAACAGCTTTTTGATATATGGACATGTTGTGTAGCTGAGTATTTGGCTGAAGGGCAGCAATACATTTTGACGGTTAAGTATTATGTCGGGTCTCAGTAAAGGGAGATGATGTTTAAGGCTGGCAGTAGGTGCATTTTCAACATGCTGGCGCCCTGCGGTACAGGTGAAGGTTCCTGACGTGGAGTTTTTTGTGAACCTTGGTGACTGGCCATTGGAGAAGAGGACGCCCTCTGAGGGGCTGCATCCCATTTTCTCCTGGTGTGGCTCCAACGACACGCGGGACATAGTCCTGCCAACCTACGACCTCACCGAGTCCGTCCTGGAAACCATGGGCAGGCAGGTGTCCATTATACGTTTTATTATATATGTATATATAGTCTCTGTAAACAAGTTTAGTCAGTGTACTCACATTTTGGAATAGAAAAATAACATTACAATATAAATCCAAATTACAAGAGCTCTGTATATGTGACGGTATCAGAAATCACAGGGGCCTCTCCTGTTGGACCCTTGAGCAAGGGAGTAGAACAGAATTTGATATTGACACAACTTAATTACTTAAATCCAAAAGTATTTTCATTGAGGGGGACAAATTGACCCAAATTAAATATTGGGGGGGGGGCAGACATAACGCCTGGTTTCTGTGCCCCAGCCCTTGAGCTGCTCATCCTGCAGAAATCCAGAATGCAAATTTGTGTGGCACTATGGATAGAAATGTTGGAAAATAGTTATTTATTTTATGGATTTAAGGTCACCTGTCTGTATTAATTATAATTTGAGTTTGTGAGGGGCGGCACGGTGGTGCAGTGGTTAGCACTGTTGCCTCACACCTCTGGGAGTCTTCAAGTGTCTGCCAGGGTTCCATGTGTGTGGAGTTTGCATGTTCTCCCCGTGTCGTTGTGGGGTTTCCTCTGGGTTCTCCAGTTTCCGCCCCACAGTCCAAAAACATGCTGAGGCTAATTGGAGTTACCAAATTTTGTAAGTTTATGTTGTGTGAGTATGCCCTGTGATGGGTTGCCCCCCTCCCCCCCCCATCCTGGGTTGTTCTCTGCCTTGCACCTGTTAACCTCTGGGGGGTTCTGGACCCCCTGTGACTTTGAATAGGATAAGTGGACACAGAAAATGGATGGATGAGTTTGTGAGCAGTTGGCCTTAAGTGATGTGTGTTTGGCTGTCTCCAGGGTCAGCTTAGACATGATGTCGGTACAGGCCAACACAGGCCCTCCGTGGGGGGAGAAGAATGCCACGGCCTTCTGGAGGGGGCGGGATAGCCGTAAGGAGCGTCTGGATCTGGTGAAGCTGAGCCGGGCCCACCCCGACCTCATTGACGCCGCCTTCACCAACTTCTTCTTCTTCAAACATGACGAGAGCCTCTATGGACCACTGGTGAAGCACGTCTCCTTCTTTGACTTCTTCAAGGTGAGAGCAGGAGGCAGTGAAGCACAGCAGATAGACGTGTGAGGTGAAAGCCGCAAAACGTCTCTGGCTCTGTGATAGACTGGTTGGCTGATATTCTGTAAATCTGAGTGACCTGCGCCAGTTAAAACACAAGGCGACGATCGTAATATATTAGGTGCAATTACTCTACAGGATAGCTTTTTGGTGCCTTTTTCATTAGCTTGCAGTCTCTCTCTGCCGCCTCCTTTTTAGTGGAAACATGAAGTTCGCAATAAAAAAATGAGTAAATACAAGGTAGCAGTTATGATAAAGCCTTGCCATAAAGTTCAAATAAACTATGTCCTTGAGAAATTAACTTTATGAGATCTTGCAGAGGATGTGGGAAGTGACAAGATCCTTTCCTTGTCCAGAGCATTACCCAGAGCTCCCACCGACCGCAAAGTCACAGAATCTGTGTGATTGTACACAAAATGGAAAATGAACTAAACTTACTATCGAAACTGTCCGGTGTCTTTAAAATGTCTGACTGTTTTCATATAAAAGGCAGTTTACGAGTGCAGTATCTATATGGAAGTGTGTTAGCGAAGGTTTAGGAATTCTGTTGGAGGTATTCTGGGGTGAATGAACCTTCCCACGTGTTGTGCCGGCCTCTCTGCTGAGTCGGTCAATGCTCCGCGGAGCACGTTTGCCAGGGCCCTGACGTCTGCAGTGACGGACTCGGTGCAAAGTGCCCCATTATGAAATGCGAGCATTTGCCAGTGTGTGGGGGATGTGTAAGGCTATTGACATGGTGACTGTGCAGGCAGACGGCCTGCTGGGATGTGGACGGGAATGAGGATGTGCATTAGCCAGTCACTGCACCTGCGAACCACAATGAATCATTTCACATTTTTGGCTTTCTGGTGGATGTATACCTTCCTTCAGAACAGATTTTTTTAAGCTAGTTTCAAAAATCATAAATTAGGGCTCCACAATATCACGTTGCGATATCACATTGTGAGATTTATAAAACAAAAAAGGAAAAAGCTGAAATTTCCCAAATTTCCTGGTAGCTTATCTACCAGTAGAGTGTGTAAAATAAGTTGGTGTTGCCGCAAGTTGTGTCAAGACATAAAGCAGTGCTGACAGATGCGATGTGATTATTACTCCTGCTTACATCGCGATGACAGTGCTGAAATGATATATACCATGCAGCCCTAGTCACAAATATTTAGGGAAGCGGTGGATCTGGGGACTGAATCAATAGTATGTTACAAACACAAAACAATGAGTTCAAAGCTCAGACCCTTTAATGTTGCCCACTGTATCAAATTATCAAATGTACAGTATACTTTTGTATGATTAGTCAAATGAGAATTCTTAGCTTAGGCTAACTGGTATCTCTGAGCCCACTATAGTGCGTGTATATGGATGTGATGGATTGGCATCCCAGCCAGGGTGCACCCCAGCTTTGTGCCCTGTGCAGCCTGGGATAGGCTCCAGGCCCCCCCAGGACTCTGCCCAGGATAAGCAGTTGGAAGATGGATGGATTCATGGATAGATTGATATCAATGTGCTCTCTTTGCAAAAAATAATGTTCAATATACTGTAAATATAACATTGACTCAAAGTGAAGGAATGCATTTTCCCACCAACACCCACCAGTTCAAGTACCAGATCAACGTGGACGGCACAGTGGCGGCCTACCGGCTGCCGTACCTGCTGGCCGGAGGCAGCGTGGTGCTGAAGCAGGATTCCGGATACTACGAGCACTTCTACCGCGAGCTGCGGCCTTGGGAGCACTACATCCCCTTCAGGCGCGACCTCAGCGACCTGCTGAACAAGATCCGCTGGGCCAGGGAGCATGATGAGGAGGTACCCTGCTGAGCCGCCAGCAGGAGGCCGGATTGGGGAGTTCAGGTGCAGAGAGTAAAAATCCTGACCAAGATTTTGTTTCAACCAAGCAGTTGAGTATAAAGAGTCAGAGTCACAGAGTACTCAGCTGGTCGGTTGAAACAAAATCTTGGTCTGGATTTTTACTCTTTGACCTGAATTACCCACCTCTGCAGTGTGTGTGTGTGGATTGGGTTTATATTACATTGTGGGGACCAAATGTGATAACATTTGTTATTTTGACATTTTGGGGTCCATTTTTCAGGTCTCCACAAATATCTGTGAATGCAATCAAAAAAGTAAAAATGCCAAAAGTCTCGTATTTTGTTCGGTTACTTATGGTTAAGGTTAGGGCTGGGTAGGGGTTATGGTTAAGGTTAGGGCTGGGTTGGGGTTAAGGTCATCATGTTGGGATTAGTTTTCCGCATAGAAATGAATGGAAAGTCCCCACAAAGATATACAGACGCTCCTCTACTTACGAACTCTCAGACATTAGTTTCAGACTTAATTTAATATAAGTCCAAATTTCATGTTCAATGGGGTCCCGTTTCCTGTCCGCAACATAAATTTTTTTCTGTGCGTCAGTTCCGCCTATTACGACCTCTGCCCGCTATTCCCGCCGCGCAGCAGCGTAGCGTGCGTACTCCCAGCATCCTAGTTCTTTATACTTGCGTATACCCTTAAAATGATGTTGAATAATGACTTACGAAAATTTCAAGTTGCGAACGACCGTCCAGAACATATCACTTTCGTAAGTAGAGGAGCGTCTGTAATTACAAACCTGTGTGTGTGTGTTGGGAGGGGGATGGCTATGTTTCTTCAAGTTGCTTAATTTTGCTGCGTTCCATTTACCTTGGAGGTCAGAAGTCAGAGCTGGGAATAACATCATACACGAATTTGTTGTGTTCCAGTACAGAAAGTCAGAATGCCATTTAGCAATCCCTCCAAAAAGCAATTTCAAAAAAACATTTCTTGCTTAGCTAACTTGTCAGAATTAATTTACCCCAGTTTACACAGCCTTTGTCTTCATTCACTTACAATTAACTCGGACTACCTTAAATCCGACAAGTTATACAGCTAAGCAAGAAAACCTGCTTTCTGAAACAGGCCCTAGTTCTAGCCAGGGTCATTGTTAGCCATTGTTAGCAGTATCAGTTGATTACAGCATATTGTGGTATTTTTGCACATGAAAACACTTTAGCAACATGTCCACAGATAGCGGTTGGTCAGTACTGAGTGTATGACCGATTTAATGAGACACAGATAAGACAAAAGTGCCAATAAACAGTATAAAACTGTTGGTAAAGGGTGCAGCCATCTTGAATTCTGAGCTCGGGGTTGTGTTGTTTCCTCTGACTTCAGGGGGCGTTCCAGGTGAAATTTCCAACTAGGAACTCGGAAAGTTTTAGTTCATATGGAACGCAGCATTAATACCGTGCATTTGTGAATGATAGGAAAGGAACAAAGGTTCAGATCATTGTTTGCGTGACTCTTTGACTGTCAGGTCCAGTTTGGGATGGACACTTACATTCCTGGATATTAATGCACTATGTGTCCATTAGTATATTGATGCCCCTACTAATTAAGGCCGTTTGCTAATGAGTCTACACCTACTGCTGGCACAGTCTCACGATCTCCTGTAACAAACATTCTCAGCAGAATGGGTGGTTGTACAGAAGAGGTTAGTGACTTTCCACTCGGCACCATCATAGGACGCCAAGTCAGTTTACGAGATTTCTGTCCAGCTTAGAGCTGCTCTGGTCCACTGCAGGTGAAGTGGACACACCTGGGACTAAGTTCAGGTGTGAACTGGTCGGCCATAAGGTGACAGGGAGGGACCTGATAACCCAGCATCAATACCAAACATAAATGGCAGCAAATCCCACCAGCAATGTCCCAACGTCTAATGGAACGCCTCCCCAGATGAGTAGTGGTGACTAGTGGTGGCATTTGACTCCGGGGAGGCCATGAC
Source organism: Mormyrops attenuatus (assembly GCA_026777985.1). Taxonomy (NCBI): domain Eukaryota; kingdom Metazoa; phylum Chordata; class Actinopteri; order Osteoglossiformes; family Mormyridae; genus Mormyrops; species Mormyrops attenuatus. The sequence continues at coordinate 21,766,562 of JAODKC010000038.1, forward strand.
CTCACCTCCTGTTCCGCCTCTGCTTTCAGAGCAGGAAGATCGCAGCAGCTGGCCAGCAGTTTGCCCGGACTCACCTCATGGGGGACGACATTTTCTGCTACTACTTCAAGCTCCTCCAGGTGACAGCCTATATGCCGTTTTCAGTCCTTCTCCCATCTTGGCTGAACTGATGACTTAGGAAATTAATTGCTGTTTCATACATGGGGGCGTGGGTGGAGGCATGGTGGTGCAGTGGGGGGGTGCTGCTGTCTCACACCTCCAGGTTTGAGGCTTAGAGTCCTTCCCTCACCTTGCGTGTGGTGTTGACAGGTTTTCTCCTGTAGTCCAAAGACAATAGTGTCCCTAAAGTTGCCCGTAGTGTCTGATTGTATGTGAATGTGTGAGGGCCCAGTGATGACCTCACATCCTGTCCAGGGTGTCCTCTGCCTTGTACCCTGTGCCTCCTGGGATTGGATCCAGGCCGCCATGACCGTGCACTGGATAAGTAGTTGAAGATGGATGGATTGATTATTATATAACTGTAACTGGGTAAAACCCCTTCATGATAAGTTTTAAGAAAGCTTAGTTATTCCTTGGAATATTCTTGGCGATGGCGCATTGCAATCCTGTGTCTTCTACACTTTTATAGTGTAATAAAAGCTTGAGATTTCAGCTAATGCAGGAATTCTCCGCATTGTCAGTTTATCTTATCTTTTATATCTCTTCCTTCACTTTAACAAGATTTTATCAAGGACGCAGATGAGGATGCCAGCTGTAGTCTCAGGTTGCACTATACCAAAGGTGTGTCTGTCAGAATATGGGCGCACGCAGACCCTTTGGGCCTTAATCACACTCCTGTTTCTGCACAGATCTAGCCCAAAGCCTCCTGCACTCAGAATCCTAGCCAGCATAATGTTCTTAATCTTTGCATAATTTATAATTTAATATAAGATTAATGTGTTGGGGTTAAATGTGACTTTGGTTACTAAACCTGCTTTGAGCACTGTGTCGTGGCAAAGTGTTTTCTTATGGGCCTGACTGCCATTCATAGGTTTGCTATCTATAGGTATGGCTGCTGTGTAACCTTAACACGGACAGACTGGCATCGGTGTAGGTGATGTGTGCGGCATTGGCCTCCTAGATGGCGCATTAACAGCAGCACCCCCTCCACACACACACACACACACACACAAATTCCGTCTATGGCATCTGCACAGGCACAGTTCAGACTCTCTTTTAAACAGTAGTTGCACAACAACAGCAGGTATCTGTAATGGCATAGGGTCTATGACCATAATGTTATGGGTTCAAATCCCAGTATAGATACGCCCATTTTACCACTGCTGGTCTTTTGCAGTGCATTTCATGTGATTCTGTAAATATCAAACTGTATGACTGGGCATAGTCTGCGAATTGACTTAAGTTTAATACCTTGCTTCGCTTGTTGAACACATTCTATCTCCCAATTTAACCAGTGCTCAAAGGTGTATAGTCTCCTGGTATTGCTTGACCAAGACATATGTTTACAAATTAAGTTTTTGTGTATTCTTATAACATTTTGAATTCATTTCAGCCTTATTTACAGGAGTTCATCAGTGAGCACCTACATTTTCACATTGAGACATTGTTCGATTTTTTTTAATTGATGTGGATTTTTAGTGCCCTTAGTGATGGTTATTGTTGTTTAAAGAACACAAGATTGTGTTTAGTTGCTTGATTGACTGATTAAATTACAGGGATAGGACGCCTTCTCTCACCTCCATCTCCTCTTGTTGTAGGCCTACGCTGCTCTGCAGATCAGCAAGCCTAAGGTGCGAGAAGGGATGGAGCGGTTGCAGCAGCCAAATGAGGAGCTTTTCCCCTGCTCCTGCCACAGACAGCGGGTATGAGCGGCGGCCTCATCCATGCGGGAGAGTGGGCTGTGCTGAGCCAGAGCAGGCTGTGCTGAGCCAGAGCATTGCCAGTGTTATTCATTACAGAGCTACTCGTCTGATTGGTGATGAAAACATGAGCAAGTTCTGCCTCTTAAAAACCTTAATCTGCAGCCATCTTTCTCAAAAATGTCCAGATCTTTTCTCAATTTCTGGTTCCTAAAACCCCTTATTTTGCCGATTACAGTTACTGAGATAGGCCCTTTGGAGAGTGAAGATCTGCCTTCTGTTTTTTTAGTTCCTGTCCGTTGACTTGTAAGGCCCCAGGCGGGGTTTATCTCTCTGTCTCTTAATATACGTTTTGTACTCTCTAGTGATTCTCTTTTTTTTTTAAAAAAAAAAAACACAGGTTCTGGATACTCTGGGCCTTGGACCAGATCCTCACATCTTTCATGAACATATGAAACAAATAAACTTGTGTGTGTGTAAAACTCCTTTGTTTTTGGTTTTACAGGCCAATGATGAGCTTTGACTGATGGAGAACTGCACAAATATGAAGGACTCTGTATGTGTGCCTGCAAACCTGTTTTTTTATACACACATGCTGCAAGGACCTGTTATTACATTGCACAATACTATATTTTATAATAAACTGTTTTTCACTGTTATGAACTTTCTTGTATATTTCAATTTTGATTCATTCGCACACAGTATTTGTCTGTGTCACTATTAGCTGAAGACTGTTGTGGAAACTGCAGTAGTCATTTTGGCCTGTGATCAACAGTGAATTCTACGTGTTTTAATATATTTTAATAAACAGTGTTTTCTTGATATGTTGTAAACAACCTCCCTGTAATTCCTCAGTGACCTATTATTGAATTGTATTAGTGAACTGAAGATCTGAATTTCATCCACATTCTGAGTAATTCCTCTTGGCAGTACCGCGAAGTCCTGAACTTGCTGAGTCACCATAACGCAAAGATTAGGATGAAATATATCATAAATTTTTACTTCATAATAATGCCTTAACCTTGAAATGTTCTCCTTGAGTAAAACGCTAAAATCGTACTTACCACAGTTACGTTTAAAATGGGCGCAATATAGATGTTTTAATCCGATATTAAACAATACCATCATCTAACATAATGAAATAATTTACTGTTCAGAAATGGTATCCTGTTAAATGATATTGAGAAAATTTATTAAATCAAGCGAATTTTTATCAATTAATCATAGCACATTTTTGTAGGCCATTTGGGGGCTATTAAATATGTTTATTTGGAATATCTGTAGACTAAACATTTTTAATTCTGTTTTGGCCTCTTCGGTCACTTAACCGTAATATATGTTCTTTACAGTGACACAGATCGTTGCGTGTTTTCCAAGTTTACAAAAGGTGGAATTTTTCTAATTTTCATACTTAATTTCCATTTATTTTTTCCAGACGCTTCTGTCTAAAACGACGTACCAGTGCGGCAAAAAATACATTAATAATAACTAATAATAATTAAACAACAACAAAAAAAATACAGAAAGACTAACAAGGTCGCGCGAAAAATAACATTTAATTCCTGCATTTATTTGAACTTAAGTTCCTCACGCATAAGACTTAGTTCCCTGAAAGCCTTTTGGTCTCATAAAATACGTACACAGTGTGCAAAGTGATTATGCTGTATATAAACTCTGCAATGGAGCGTAATAATAATAAAAATATCAGGATGCTAGGGACCCCTGCCCGTATAAGCAGCCTTACGGGAATGTTAATAAAAGGTATAAGACGAAGCTTCCTCTTTTAAAGACCCGTCCCAAAGTAATAACCCCGAGACATTAGATGGCGGTATTTTGTTTTGCGAACATTTCACAAGTTCACCGTGCCCAGTCCCGGACCAGCGGAATCCTGGCGATGTCCTACCGGTGTTGGTCATTTGGTCTGAAATGGAAACCTTTCATGAGGTAATGTACTTAAATACGCATCTGTGAAATACGACAGCCACAATACATATTTTTAACTTGCATCATCTGTACCAACACATAGCGTTTACAATGAGTGCCACCGCCAAAGCGGTGAAGTTTATTTTTACGTGAGGCACGGTGATCCGAATGCTGAGCCAAAATACAGCTGGAGCTCATATATACATAATTATTTTAGGCAGTTTCCATTATGTCCAAAATGGCCATTAAATAATCAGTAAACAGAAAGTAAATATGTATATGTACTTGGGTGCATTTTGCAGGAAAATGTCAAAATCGCGTTCGGAGCCAGGTCCCTGGATGCGGTGCTGAGCATGCCCGGGCAGTGCGCCGCCGTGCGGGCTGCGCTGGTACTGACGCACGGGGCTGGCGGAGACATGAACGTCAAGCCCCTGGTCTCTCTGGCCAAGGCCGCTGCCGCCGCCGGTTTGCTGTGCCTGCGGTTCACATGCAAAGGTCTCAATCTCACCTACAGGGTGAAGGCCTACACAGCAGTTATGGTAATTCCCCTGCACTGCTTTGCCTTAAGAATTACTGACAAGCACATTGGTGGTCGCAAAAAAGTTTTTCTATTTACTTGGGATCTTGTTTCATGATATATAGTGTCAAATAATATATTTTGTTCTGCAGGAATATCTGAGAAATCAGGAGAAGTTCACCCTAACGAGTATATTTCTTGGTGGTAAGCAAAACACAAACGCTTTGAACTCAATACCCACAATGCATTGCTTTTGTCCATGAGACGTCAGATTCTAAACTAATTAAAGCTGCATTTATGCTGTTCTTTGGTACATACTTTAATTAGCAGTGACTTGGAACACAAACAAAAGGCCATTTGTTATAGATCTGCCTGCCTAGCCACATGCTACGTGCTAATTGTCTCCCTGAAATTTATGCTTTTTGTGTGTGTCAATGCTCAGGCCGTTCGATGGGGGCTCGTGCCGCCACATGCCTGACCAGGCAGCTGAGCATAGGGGTGGCTGACGTTCCACACGGCCTCATTTGCCTGTCCTTCCCACTGCACCCTCCGGGCCAGACACACACACACCGACAACGCAGCGAGGACCTTCTCAGTCTGGCAGGGGTCCCCGTGCTGTTTGTGTCCGGCACCGCCAATGACATGTGTCAGCAGGTAAGGATGTTGCGCAGACTGCTAATGGGCAGGTCTGCAAGGTCCAGTTACAGTCCAAAAGTACCATGTTCATCTCGCATGGTCATGTGCGACAGAACGTGCCTAAAGTGATTGAGGTCTTCCACGTTTTTCACAGCGCAGACAGACTAAGGGTGGAGTTTTATTGAGATGAAATTTGGTCCACTAGCCAATTGATTTAAAAAAATGCATGATTCAAACACGTCCCATTTTTTTTAGAATCTTGCCATATCAATCTAACTGAGCCTTATAAATAAATTCCTTGTTGCAGTTTCTCTAATTGGTTTTGAGGAAAATGTCTGTCCTGGGTTCTTAAATGATATTTTTGGATGTAATCCAGAGTCTCCTGGAGGACGTGACCAAGCAGATGAAGAGCCCAGCTACAGTCCAGTGGATCGAGGGGGGCAGTCACGGGCTGGCGGTGAAGGGGCGGGCGGAGGACCAGGTGCTGGACCAGGTGAACTCCTGCGTTGTGACCTGGATTTTGGATCATGTTGACCATGCCTCCTCCCCCTGACTGTGCGTGCAAGTTAAAGCTGCATTGTAGCTAATGTGTATATTCCTGTTGAGGCCCTTTATAAATAGACAAACCTTAAAAATGCCTGTGGTGACCCTGCTTATAGTTTAAATTAAATAGTCCTTGAAAGGCCTAAATAAATAAATTCTTTATTTTCCATTTGCACAAGTATGAGTACATTGGAATGCTTCTCTTCGCTGACCCCATCTTGCTCTCCATAGCTTGAGGGTCGCAGCACAGGGTCAGCCAACGTGCAGCGCCCCTGGAGCTGGGGGTTAGGGGCCTTGCTCAAGGGCCCACAGACATGTGACTGTTCTGTGGATGACGGGGCGTGAACTGGCGATCTTCCGATCACAGGCACTGCTGCCCACTGTCCCCCTACTGACCTCACCTAGGGATTGAGAGTTACTGATCACCAGACTACAAAATGCAAGGGTGAAAAGATGCAGTAGAAAGACAGATAACCACACATGCATGCATGAACAAATTAACAAACAAATAAATAAATGGAAAATAGCTACATTGTTGCAGTAGTAACTGCAGGATGTACAAACACATTTTATTCTCTCGGTAATGAGTAATAAGTCACTTTTAAAATATAGGGGATATCACTGATGCCAATTATGTTTTACAATATATTTTAATTAATACAGTAATAATTTTATAGTTTAACACACTTATTACCTCCTCAGTTCTGTGTGCAACTTTTCTTTCCGTTTGGTTTACACGGCGCAAAACGAACGCTTGACGTCTATTAGTAAGTGAAAACAACTGCTTTAAGATCTGTGTATTTAAGAATCAGTCGTTCTGTGGTGGTTTCTGAGGGACAGAAGGGGGGCGGGTGGAAACGTGGTTCCCAGCTCGCGGTGGTTTATGGGAGAACATGGCTGCTGAGCCGTGGAATAAGATAGATCTGCCCCGTCCCGGGGCCGTCTCCACTGTCCGTATACCTTTCACAGAGCACACAGGTAACTAAGGAAATGGAGATTTAATGCAACTTGCAATTTGGTTTAATTTAATGTGTAATTTAAGGCGATCGCGGCTGTGCTTGTTTACATGCGGGGCGGTAAACGCACGTGGGCACCCATGGGATACGTCGCATGCACTTAAAAGGATCACAAAATACTCCCGGATGCTGCTTTGACTTTAATACGGCTGAAAATAAATAGTTTGTCGTATCGCATATATGTTTTGCAGCATGTCAGCTTGACACTGCATGTTGCGTATATATCAGTTCAGTGTTTTCGTTCTTTTCATTTCTGGAGCTGTACCGTCCTTTATAATTTAGTTTCACACAGCGTTTTCCACTAACCTTAGTGCTTTAAACCATGATATCCTTAGGATTATTACATGCACTGCTGCTTATTATCCCGCTGTGAATGTAAATGCTATTGGCACTGGGTACTGGCGTTTTTTTCTAAAGCAGGCTCCGAGACGTTTCATGCTTGTACCCGGTTGTGTCCTTCAAAGGCGACCTCGTTAAATGTTTTCTGGAGGAGTGTGCCGGGGTGCTGAAGGTGCTGCAGAGCGACATCCTCCACACCGAGATCAGGGTGCTGTACTCGGTGCTTTATGTGACGAACAACCCGCTCCGACAACACAAGCCTTTCAGAGCCGTAAAACAGGTCAGGAGTAGTAAACCGTTTGACCAGGAACGCCATATAACCAAAAGATGAATTAGTCTTAGACCTTGAATTCATGTCATAGGTGAACTGTGAAATCATCATCACACATCACAGCATTCACAACCTGACGTTGTCCTTGACCCTCAGGTTGAACATTGCCTAAACCGGCTGAAGGAGATGAAACTGACCGCAGCGCTCCTGGAAGTGGAGGCCATGTGTCCAAAGGAAGCCCAGAGGTAGCAGTTCAGTCGCCTGTCTGTTTCGTCATTCTCCTCCCTGGAGACTGATGTGTCCCGATGGGCTGGCACATGTAAAAGCTGTTGCATTTCCAGCACTGCTTTACACAGTGAGATAAGTAGTTCAGAGACTTAGGTTTAGTGTCTCTGACAAGGTTATGGCTTTGAATTCCTTGGACTGCAACCAGAAACACATTGCCCCCATGACCTGCCCTAAAAGAGTGTATCCTTCCATTATGAAGGGTCTATGGCTTTATAATTAGAGCATTTGTGTTGCCTATTTGATTGCTGATTTAAAGTCTTATTTATCGCCCCCTCCCATGGCCGTGGCCCCCTTCTCAGACAGGTGTCGTCCCAGACTGGCCAGTGTGAAGTGCCCAGTCAGCCCACGCTGGAGTGGCTAAGCCTGAAAGTGCTGGGAGCCAGCAAGCTACTGGCCAGCCTGCTGGACTACTGCATCAGGGCTTTCTCGTATCCATGGTGACGAGCTGCTGTTTTTAGCTAAACAACGCAGCCTCTCTAGTTAAGGGTTTCATCAAAGGGTCAACTGAAGTCTTTCAGCTTTTGTTTGAAGTTCCTTTAAAACACTTTAGATATACTGTTAATGTTTAAGTGGGCTTTAAATTTATTTACAGTTTATTAGCATAATTGTCGATATTAATAATAGTATTAACGTTAATAACAATGGCTACTGCTGCTACAGCTACTTGTATTAATAGTAATGATAATGGTAAAAATAACAGGCGTATTTGGGTGTATGTGTGACGTCCAGGTAAATTTGACTTGTTTTAGGTCTTGACAAGCGTTATCATTAACAAAAACTAAAATTATACGAAAACATTTTTGTAAACTGAAACAAACCAAGATATGAACATAATATATATATATAAAAAACTACAATTTTAAAAAAACTATTAATATCACTTCCAAAACTAACTGAAAATAAAATAAAAACGTTAATTACTTTCCGTTACCAGTTTTTAATACTGATTACCTAAAGTAATGATTTTTTTTTTTTACGTTTAATTACCATGAATATTTCCTGGAAAGTTTTCCCTGTTTTGATCAGATGAGATACACGAAAATACCTCTAACCTTTCAGTATATTCCTAGAAATAAAATTAGTAAAACTTAAACTAAAATAAATAAACAGATAAATAAACAAACAAACTGAAATAAAAAATGAAAACTATAATGACACAGGCCTTGACTCCTCCCCCGTGGCCAGAATGACGAGACGGCACCTCTTCTGGGCAGAATACATCGTCCTCAACCTTGTTTTGAGCTCCATGCTCAGCCGCCTGTGGTGAGTCCGATGCCTCAAGGTCTTTGCCGAGTCCTGTTTGTGACTGAGCTGTGTTTTAATAACGGCTTTGTTTTCAGGGCTGTTTAACCATGGTGCCCCCTGTGGTCCATCGTCCTATGTAGTTGCTGCTCTTGTCTTCGCAGGGTGTTCTTCCAGGGTGTCTTGAGGAACCTGGATCCTCTGTACCGGGCGGTGCGCACCCTGCTGCAGGAGGTGTGCCGGGCCTGCCCTATGCCCTCCTTGAGCGGCTTTGTCCTCCCGGAGGATGTCCCGGCTTTTCTTGGGCCCTCGTGTTGGGCCCAGATAGAGGCGGGCCTTCCGGAGACCAGCAGTAGGAATAAGAAGGGGGCCGGCAAGAGGAGCCGGGTGCCGGTGCAAGCGGACCCCAAGGCTGAGAAGAGCGGCATGGAGGATCTTGGGAGTTTGTTTTTCCAGAGAGGCCACAGCGCGGTTGTAGGTATGCTTGGTTTGTGTTTATCTTTTGGGATGATCTTTCTCTGAGAAATTGTAGTCTGAGAGCCAACAGTAGTGATGGCCAAAATGATGCTTCGTGAACCATTTGTTGTTTTTTCCGTCCCTTTAGATGGTGCTCTCTGTTCGTAAAACAGCTCAAAGCATGCCCTAAAGCAAACCAAGAGCACCATCTAATGGGGTCAGAAAATACAGCAAATGGTTCATGGATCATGAAGTGTCGTTTTGCCCATCATTAGCCGACAGCACAGTGGTTAGTGTCCTGGGATGGTAATCGAAAGGTCGCTTGATCTGGTCAGTCTGCTGGTTTTGGACTCCGAGATTAACTGATCTGCGTAACTTGTGTTGTTGTTTGCTAAATTATACACTCAATTTCTGATAAAAAAATTAACACATTTCAGCAATCCGTTTTAGTTTCAAACTAAATTCAAGCTGACTTGAATAAAATTGTTAACTGCTGGATTAAGAAGTGCATTAAATAGCACAAAGTGGTATTTGTGTACTTACAACTTGCTTCTGAATAGGTTTATTTTGGCAGTGATATGGACTGGGCAAACAGCAGTCTTTAATCTACCTTTAAGGTATTAACACAAGATGTGTGACAGTGTGTGTCGAGTGACAGGCAGTTATCTTCAGTTCCATAATTAGCAGCTGTTTTTGACACTTGGATCTGTGTTTTATTTCTTTGTCCTAAAATGAATAAGATGCATGTCTCAGCTACTTTATATTTAATTGAACAGGCTCATAGCATTTTCCAGTGTCAGCTGTAATCACTGTCATTTTAAATTATGATCTTGTCCGGAGTGGTTTTCCTGGGTCGGCATCATCCAGTTGCTCCTGTGTTGGCTCTTCAGGTGACGCCACCAGGTTTGATGTGAAGGCTCTGCTCAGACGAGTGAGTGGAAACAGGAATGCTGCTCAGGTCTGTGCCCAGTCCGGGTGTTTTATTTGGGTATCACTACAGGGGACTTGGATAGATGTACAGCGTGTATGTGTGACTGAATCACATTATAATTACAGCTGTTATGGTGTTGGACAAAATGATGCTTCATGCACTATTTGCTGTATTTTTTGACTCCATTAGATGGTGCTCTATGTTCAGAAAAGGTCACTAAGCATGCCCCAAAGCAAACCAAGAGCGCCATCTAGTGGGGGTCAAAAAATACAGCTAATGGTTCATAATTTGTCATCCATCACCACTTAGTGGATAGTTGGGGATCAGAACCCCCCCCTTTGCTCAGTGTTCTGTGGGTACGCTGGGGTCCTCTCACACTCCAATGACAAGGTGTGTATGTGTGGCCTGTGATGGTCAGACCAGGATCAGCAAAGCATGGCATGGTTGGATAAATGATTGACTTTGTTAATACGCAGGTTACTGGGTCTCCTCCAAGGCCTGGGAGAGACACCACCTTGGTGTGGCAGAAACGGAGGCTGGTAAAGGAGCTGGCGGCAGCGTCCTGCTCTTCTGACATGGCTGCCCGTCTGACGGAGGCAGCCGCGTGGTGCCGGCACAGGAGTCTACGATGGGAGAGCAGCAGGCTGAAGCTCCTCAGGCTGACCTGCGGGAGGCTCCGCTTCCTGGAGGAGAGAGGCTTCAGGTGGAAGGCACTGGCCCCTCTGCATCTTTATTCTGATTTATTTCCTGGATATGAACATCCATTCTTTATTTTCATTTATTTATTTGCTTACAGAGTGGAGGGCAAGTTGATGGCGCTCAGAAGGGCATGCCGAAAAGCCTTATTCCTCCCTCCTCCCGTCATTTGCCGACCACCCAGCACCCCCTACAGGCGGAGGAGGAACTTCCGCATGTGGGCCCGGTTCCGGACTGTGAGGTGGCGCCACTGGTCTCAGAAACGGGGCAGACGAGTCAGACTGGGGACCCCCTCTGTGGCAAGTAAGGTCTACATTGATGCGGGAGGAGGAGGAAGAGAGGAAAGCAAGGAGGAAGACGTGGCGGTGGGAAGCAGCAAGGCCGACGCGGGCCCCAGTCTGAGCGCCGGTGGCGAGATCGACGACATTTTTGCCTCGTTAGGATTCTAATCAGGGCCAACTGTGAGGACACTGTGCACCTTCAGCATTCGGGCATGCCAGAGGTCGCCCTGGCGTGCAGGCATGCTGGGAAGCGAATGCCGCTTTAGTTCTGGGAATCGGCACTGGGCTGGTTGCCCCGGGCAACTGCATACTGCGTATGTTTCCCCACTGTACTTTGCACACACTCAGACCCCCCCTATCCCTGCCGGTAACCACACACAGATGATGATCATGCCACAGCTAGTGTAGTTTGTATTGATTACCACCATACCGGTTGAAAGAAAAGATTAAATATAGAATATAAAGCATACCATCAACCCACAAACTGTTCACAATAAATTTATTCTCCTGTACTTTGGATATATTAACACATTAAATTACTTCTTTGTAAAAACCAGTACGATTGGTGTTTCAGTCTGAATTGTAAACATTCTATAAATAGTTTTTTTTCCATTAAAGAACTGAAACATCTGCCTCGGATAGTTGTTAAATAATGATTAATAATTTACAAGGTGTCATATTATGAAGTAACATTCTGGAGAACAAAATACATAAATACTCATAATAAAAATCCTTACTGTGGTAATACATTAAGAATTTAACAGATTTTCTGAACTACAACACCAAGCCCCATTCTTGGAACAAAACTGAATTGGCAAAAGTTACTGAATCAGTCATTTGGCAAAGCTATAAACAATGGTCACCTAGTTAGATACAATTTGCATATTTTAGTCACCCAATTTGCAAAATTAAATACATCCCGATTCATCAAAATACCGTGATGAACTTTGATGCAAAATGGAAAACACAGCCAGCACTCTGTATGCATCATTTGAACACAATGACTCAAAACTTCACACGTTTCTACACCAGAAGCCAATGAGATGAGTGACTAGATGTCCTGGGTGAGAAGGTAGCTGCCACAGGCAAGTCAGATTTTGATGTCAAGGTATGGATGGGTGACAACAAAGAATTCTTCCTCCTTCAGCAAAGAAGAACATCGCCTGTGTTGTAGACGAAGCTCTGTGTCCTGATCCAACTCGGAGACATCATGATGGGGCAGAATGAATATTCCTCCTTGACTTTGGCTTGGCAGTAGTACAGCATTTTACCAAAATGTGCCTCTCATTTGGATTTGTGTACCATCTCCTTTACAGTAACTTTTTTGAGGTGCTGAATAATGCAAACATTACATATTGCTTTACGTGGAATTGTATACAAACATTTTTGCACACTATAGTCTTTTTGTTTCTAATTTTGCAACTCGGCATGCAAAAGACCTTGAGTAGATTGATTTTGCGACGTTAAACGTATTGTGAGTGTAGCTTGAAAATTCTGGAATTTTGCTTTAGTAATTCAGAAAGACTAACTTCTGGTATATTATTATTCAAACCACCATTAATAATTCTAAATCTCTCACACTACAGTAACAGGTCATGTGATCGGGAGTGGGGCTCCAAGGATAAGTGCACACTGAGTAGGGAGCGAGAGCACCCGTCTCTCTGCCTTTGTGACCCTGAGGCTTGGTTGGTTCCTCCACCACCCTTCTGCCCTGATAACCGACTGATGCCCTGCAAGCTTGTGATCGAGACAAATGCTAAATTTGGGAAACTAGCGCATTTTAATCCCAGAAGGTCTCTGCTGTTGTGCCCTTGGGGGGTGGGGTACTTAACCTAAATTATTCTCCATAAATTGGCAAACTGCAGCTAATTATATTTCTGGATAAATGCCAGGCAATGATACGATGAAAGTTGCTTGGCAGTACATCCTCCCAGACAACAGGGGGCAGTGGGAGGTTGAAAGGGTAGTGATGCTCCATCGCCACAGGGTCTCCCTGCAGGGGACCTTCCGGTCACAGCTTCGTAAACTTGCCCTCGGGGATATCGTTCGTGTCGGGCTGCAATCCTCCGTTTTCCATGGTGTATGCCTGCTTCTCTGAGCTGCCTGTCAGCTCCTGAGCCGCACACCGCAAATACAGCCGGTAGCCTGAAGGAAGAAGAAAAGAAAGATCTGTTGCCATGTTTCTCTCAATATCTCCATCCCCTGGAACCCATGTGCGCGGAAGCCCACATGTTTGGATGGACATAACGATGTCAGAGCTTAAGCTCCTACCTCCTACCACCACGATGACCATCACTATCTGGAAGATGCTGTAGATGAGTGGGAAGGAAAACATGACCTCGAGATCCTGTGGCGAGAAAGAGAGCTGCACGATGGTGCTGCACAGTTGGGTGTTCTGGAAGCCCGTTTCCAAAGCTATGGTGCGACACCTAGGGAGACAGACAGCCGATCAGCTAGTGTTCAAAAAATAAGCTCGGTATGGCCACATACATCATTATGGAAAGCCGAGGTGGACCTGGGGGGGACAGCTTACCTGACCCAGGGCTGACCCACAAGGCGCGCCAGCAGGAATCCCAGACTGAAGCCCAACAGTGGGAAGATGGCGCCGATGATCCACAGGGCAGGAGAGATGACCCAAGAGGACTGGTAGAGTACGCCTCCCACCACTGCGATGATGACGATGAGCAAGAACCCCAAGACAGATCCTGCCTGCAGACCAACGGACATGCTGATAGTCCACCCAGTTGGGGGCAAGGTAGAGCCTCCAGGATTATTAAACACGTGTCCCGCACAAAACGTGGGGTACTCTGAAAGTGGGATACTCTTCTATAAACACGCTTGAGGTTTCTGACAGATGTCTGAACATTGTCTGTTATGGGGTCAGTGATGGGCGGTAGCGCCACTACATGTAGCGAAGCTATTAGTTTAACTACATTTTCTAGTAGCTTCCCTGTAGCGTCGGTGATTTCTGAATCAAATAACTTTCCAGTAGTTATGTTATTTTTTTGATCAAGTAGCGACGTAGCGTCCACAAAAGCTACAATTTCCAGGACATGTCTGAGAAAAGCAGAGGTTTCCGCTGCAGTATGATTTTGAAACGCAACAATCAGAAAGAAATAAAGCAAATTCATGCGCGACCTTCTACTCTGCGTCTATTGCCTGTCTATCGAGACGCGCATGCGTATGGCAGTGAAACTAGCAGAGCGACCGAGAGTGACACACACACACAGTCACACACAGTCACACACACACACACACACACACACACACACACACACACACACACAGTCACACACAGACACACACAGCACAAGAGGATGGAGGAGGAAGAGACAGGAGGAGAACAAGAGGAGTCCACTGACGTCACGCCGTGGCCATATCTGCAAAAATATATGACACTTGTTGAATCGACAGAGAAAAAATACATGTTTAGATGGGTGCTTTGCAATCCCAAGACCAAACTGTTGTCGGCGTCTAAGACATCTAACACCAACCTGAGAACCCACATTCAGGTGACTCTTTCACTTCCATACTGCAGTAGGCTATAATGAAATGTGTGTGAAAAATACCCTACAGTTTGACTTACAGTGTTAGAAATTAGCGAAACGTCATGTAGCGAATGTTAACCCATGCTGACTAGCAGAGGGAAACTAGCCTACAAATGGTTTTTCTTTTCCCTAGAAATTTTAAATTGATTTAAACCTATAGCCATGTCTTGCCC
>JAODKC010000038.1:21781380-21799433 GCA_026777985.1 Mormyrops attenuatus
ATATTTGTGTAACTTAGCTTGCTATATTTCTATGGGTGGTAGCTTTTGTGTAGTGAAGCTTAATTTATTGTTGAGTAGCTGATAGCTTAGCTCACTACACTTTACAAGTAGCTTGCCCAACACTGTATGGGGTAAGACTGCAGCCATCATCCAGCCCACCGCAGATGCTGAGACGCCGTCCCCTTTGGTGGCAGAAGCTCACCTTCAGGATCTTCTTGCTCGTCTTTGGCCACCTGTGTTTGACGTACATGCCCAGACTGACGGGGATCAGCAGCGATACCAGGGTGATGCCTGAACACAGTAAACACATACTGGGAATAAGAAGCCTTGATGTGGCAAAGGGGAGGCCAACCATGATGGCGGGTAGGAGATACGTGGCACGTGCCGGGAGAGCTGAAGGGTATGTGTGCTGTGAGCAGGTAATACGTCTGAATAGGGTGCTAACTGGGCGTTCATATTTCTGTGGAAGATCTAGATGGGGGGGGGGGGGGGGTTGGGCAGGTAGTTGAACTTGGACCCCCAGAAGTTTTTAATCTCCCTGCTTGGGCGTTCTTTTTCTTCCCTCCCTCTTCCCTATTTTTATATTCTTCTGTCTTACTGATGTTGTGATGTATCACAACACATACATGTAAAGTGCCTTGGGGCCCAATTTAAAAATACACTGAATTGACATGAACTGAATGTGGTGTGAGTGCCGGACATACCTATGCTGTCGTAGGGGATCTGGATGGAATCGGTGGAGGTCCAGGTGGAGGTATAGATGAGGAGGCAAAGAGGCATCATACCCATGGCTAGGATGGAGGCGCAGGCCGTCATGCTGACACTAAACCAGAGGCAAACACAGCTGATCCATCACCCGGACCGCTAGGGTACCAGAGGAGGCAATCTACATACAGTATATGCTAAAAGGGTGCATCTCTTGGAAACATCCATCCATCCATATGTGCTTCTCCCTTTCATGGTTTTGGTGAGCCTAGCAGGCAGCCGAAGAAGCAAAAAGTCCCAAGAAAGGGAGCACTTTGGATGGGATGCCATTCCTCCGCAGCGCACATACTCACACTATATGCAATTTAGAGACACCAGTTAAACTGCATGTTTTTGGACTGGGGGAGATATGTGCTGGGGAAATCCAGACAGACAAACTGCACACACAGGGACAGGGAGGTGATTCAGACCTATACCTCCCGGCTTAGCGACCACCTCAGTCGGCAACCATTCTCAGATTGGTCACTTTTCGACCAATATGCACCTTCATCGCCAGATTTGATACGGCAGGCAACAATGCACGCTGAAGTGCATTAAAAATGTCTGCTTCATGAAAGGTAAAAGAAATTGAGTTTGGAAGGCTGAAGTGAAGGCGTAAGCACAGGCGCGGTCACGCTTAATGACCTGGCTGTTAGAACAGAACTGAGTGGGTAATTAGGTACTGGGACACTTGGAAATCTCTTAAATTAATGTTTGACTGTTGAAGTTTGGACTGTTTGAAGGTAATGGTTTACATGTTCAATCTGTTAATGAACATACAGATTTAAAAAAGTTAAATTTGTTGCAGTCAGTCAATATGCTTTATTTAAAATTAATCAAGTTCTATAATCTCCAAAATACTATTTAAAATAAATACTTTAAAAAAGGAAATTCTTTGCAATCAGATTAATTAGAAATTATATTTAAAAACTGAACAATCAGCAGACTAGCCAATTATGACATTTTATACTGTTCAAAGTGACCAGCGACTCTTTAGCAGGCCACCAAAAACCATCATGAACTGGCCTAACCTTTCTTACGAAGGGCCCAAAGTCTCCCCCACCCAAAATATTGCTGGTTTTGGCAAAAATATAGTTTAGCTTTTGTAGTACTGCGAGCACACAAAATGGCAGGCAGAAATAGATAGAAGGTCACTGACTTACTGAATAAAGTTCACATGGTACAAACATCTTACAGACAAGCGATTTTACTACCAGACTGAATCCTGCTGGGTCCGGAGGGTCAGAATCCTACCTGAGGTCCATGTCACCGTCCAGCCAGTAGGTGAGGATGTTGGAGCTGGATCCGCCAGGACAGCAGCCCATGATGAGGATGACCACGGCCTGCATGGGCATCACGTTGAAGGCCAGCGCCAGGGCGTAACCGGTGAGGGGCATGATGCCGAACTGGCAGAGGACGCCCACCACGATGCCCCAGGGCCGGCGGATGTGGCCCCACAGCTTCCCCAGCTCCACGTTGCAGCCCATGGAGAACATGACCATGGCCAGCAGGATGGTCAGGATGATGCCCATGACCTGGCCCAGGATCTCGTTGAAGCTGCTGCCAGTGGGTTCGAGGCAAGCGGTGCCCAGGCACACCGTGGCATTGACGGGGCAGATGGTGGGGGTTGAAGTGTTCGTTTGGAAGGTGGTGTACTCCCGCATGTTGAAGATGAAGGCGTGTAACTCTGAGCCTGAGGGGTTACGGACTTTTTTCCCAGAACCTTCCGCCGACTGTGCGTGTTCTACACCCGAGCTCCGACTAGCTGGTGTCTGACATCTACAGCTCTATTCCCGCAAAGATCCTCCTGCATCTGCCTTTATCCACTTGCCCGCCCGCAATTAAAGCAAAATGTGTATATATGTAACAATCCAAACTAAAAATTAACCTGTGTCATTTTACGAGGCCACTGTCTTGGAGTTCACAAAAAAATTTGACCGCTTCGTACCTTCGCTTTTATGTTGTCATTTATCAGCTATCTCCTTGGGTTTTACTGTCCTCGCTTGCGTCGCGCTGCTGTCACTCTGCCTGCACCCCCCCGAGCCGAAGGTCAGCCGAACATCAGCGGCAGGAGTTAACAGGAAGCAAGACGAGTAAAACTGTGACAAGAGAGACTCAGAAAAATGCCACCCGGCTCCTCTCGCGGCATCCTCTCTCCGCGCTGGTTAAACAAGGAGAAGGGCCCCCCACACAGGGACACCCCTGTCCATGTGGGAAACAAACTTGTGACACTGTGTTTCCTGACCACTTACTCAATCCTGTCACTCACTGCAGAAACAGGCAGCTAGATTCCATTCAGACCTCAGAGTTGCACGCTACTGCCCCCAGGTTCCCACAACCAAAAGAAACGTCAAAATTCAACACCCAACAAAAATCTTCTTTACATTTTATTGGAAAAAATATATATAATATCTATTCATTACATGACATTTCCTCTATGGAGAGCTTCATTGGTGGGATAAAAGACAAATTAACAGATGACTAATAACAGCAGAGATTATTTAATGAGAAGGCATCTTCTAAGAGTCACCACTCAAGGGAAGGTTGCCGGTCACATGGGCGATGAAACAGCGCAGCACATGGACCCCCGTGTACTGAGTGGAGCTGTTAAACCACAAACAGCAGTAGCAGTTAACGTCAGACTGTCAATTTTGTCTTTTACCACTTTTGTCTCTGATGGACAGATGGGGGTGGATTTCTACAAAAATACAAACAGGTAAGTGTACAGCAAACGGCTGAGTCCATGTCACTGTGCTGCACCTGAATGCCTCAGATCCCTGTGACACTCACTGCTCACACTAAATATTATAAGAAATCTTCACCTGTGACAGGAAGCTTTTCTCCAGTCCTGCTTCTCTGGATATTTAACTGGTGTTTATATACATTTTTACCAGGTGTTGACGTATATTAATCTAAGGATTATGCCTGGGAATACCATTCCAAACTCCCACTGCTGTACATGTATCCGAACTTCTGCGCTGCCCTAAATTCCCCCTCACCCAATACGTGGCCAAAGCGCTCAGGAGCAGGTGTGTGACGCATGGGACCAGCCCGTCCTCCCCAAGCGAGGAATCCGCTCTGGGTTTTTAACACGCTCCTGGGCCCCTTTGAGCCTCTTTCTCGTTTCCCTCCTTTCTCTCAGCACCAGAGATCGGCTGAGGTCTTCCTGGCATAGACCTTCTTACAGGTGTATCCCAGTTCCTCTGGCTCCCCACTGCAGCGTGACGCAGACCCCAGGCTCTCACACAAACTCTCTGGAAGCCGCCACCATTATCTCCACGGCATGTCAAAGGCGCATTCCTTCCCAGATTAATCACCTCGCTTTTATCCTCGTGGCGGCCCATCCGCTTGGTATCCGCCGCCTCTGTTGGGATCTTTTCATAACTCTCTTGCTGCGCCCCATAAATCGGGTGTCGACGTCAGATTTAATCGCCCGCTCAAATATGACCAGAATCTGTGTGCTTGTGCAGATTATAAAGGGTAACGGCCTCGAACACGGAACCTTCTGGCAACCCCGCCCCACCTCCTCAAACTGACTGCCCTGGCCTTGTGGAATGCAGGGATTAATAACCTTGCCTTGGATCAAGTACCTTGAGTTTTGAAATCCTAAATAAATCACAACTTTTCACATTATTCAATACCCTTCCTGAAAAACATAAAATATTTGTTCAAACCCAGACTTTCCTAAATCCTCTGCACTGCATTACTATAAGCAGGACATGCCCAGTAATTAAGTGCACCTCATTCAACCCTAAAGTAACACCCCTGCCACAGAATGATTACACAGTCCTCTATTGCCCCTACCTGACAAGGAACGGCTGGGGGTAACAGCAGACCGTGTGAGTCCCGATGACTTCCCGCACCTGTAGCAGATTGCTCAGCAGCGCCCCTTGTCGGCTCTTGTCAATCTTTGTCATTACTATCTGTGGCATCACACCAAAGGGAAAACAGTACACTGGAGAAACCAAAATCAGGAACGTGCTTGTGCTGTGCCACCTGCTGGCCGGGCAGAGGCACTGCGTAGGATCCTATTGACCTGAGGCATTTAACTCTGAGACAGCGGATATATTTATATTTAGGTTAAAACTTTTTAATTACCACGTAACTGAAACTGATTAGTTGTCAGTGTAGACACACCACAGCACAAACAACAAAATGGGTTGTTTAAACCCATATGTGACATTGCGGCAGAAGGGGGCAGTCAATTCAGCCCCCAGGGAGCAGTGCTTGGGGGCAGTATCCTTGCTCAGGGTATCTCAGTGGTATCTTGCTGGTCAAGGATTCAAACCAGCAACCTTCCTATTACAAGTGCACTTCCCTAACCATTTGGCCGCCACTGTCCCAGGAGCAACAACAAGGCTGATGGTATTAAATAAAAGTTGGAAAAAAATTGAAAAAAAAAGAGAACTGAACGCGTGTCAAAGCACAGAAACACACAAACTACAACCTTTTTATTCATTTTTCTTGGCATTTTTGATCTCTCATAACCATACAAATGTGGTCTGGCAAATGAACACAACTACTCCAGTAACAAAAAAATTAAAAGGTTTTGCAGACGGGTGACAGTGTCACTCACCACAAAGGGAAGGCCGAACTCATTACACATCTCTACGGCAATCCTGTCCGCTTCTTGTATTCCCACCGCCCCATCAACCAATAGGAAGGTCCTCACCAGGCTGGAAGACACAAACAGTATACAGGAAGCACAAAGGAATAATACATCCGCTGCTAATATGCTCATACGTAACAGAACCGTGACATTCCCACAAATACAAAATAAAATAAAAAGACAGATCGGCAATGCTTTCCACCAGCTCTGCTGTGCCATACTTTCTCCTCGTTTCCAAGTAGGATTCCACCATTTCCACAAAGTCCTTGGGAGCCTTGTACCCATAGCCTGGCATGTCTACCAAGGTGAACGCCTTGCCCACAGTGAAAAAATTCATCTTCTTCGTGTGGCCCTGCATGAGGATGAGAGGAAACGATGAATGCGAGACACCAAGACACACAGAAATTTGATGAATTCCCACCCTCCCTCTGCACTCTGACGACAGAATGTCTCCCTCACCGGAGTCTTAGAGACCCTGATCTCGACGTCGGGAGCGAGGGAGAAGAGGACTCTGATCAGGGACGACTTTCCGACGTTGCTCCGGCCGATGAAGCACACCTGGGAATTGGGAGCAAGCACCAGGTTTCCCAGATGACCCCTTTTATCCAACAAGCCGTTCACAGCTTATGTTCACACTACCCACATCAAAGCATTTACATGGAATTAGCAGATACTTTTATCCAAAGCGACATAAATTATTCTGGAAGCAGGACCATTGGAGGTAAGAGTGCCCAACGGTAAAATCACTCTGCTCATCCTGGGATTTGAACCAACGATCTTCCAATCATGGGCACAGCATCCTAACCCACTGAGCTAAGCATCACTGATACCCTCTAGCTGCCAAACGACACAGCAACTCCCTTTGTCTGCCCCATAATTAGGTCTTATAAGTACTCTTTTCACTGATGCATTTAACATAATCACTGATTTAACATATCAAATCAGTGATTTAACATAATCACTGTAGTTTAAGTCGCTAATTTTTTACTGGGGCGGTGACTTATAAAACATTTCATCAACACACAACTGTAGGCTAATAAAGATGACAGTGGATATTTAACTGGCTACAGCTTAAGACGTCTCACTGCAAACTGTGTCATCGGAATAAATGTGGCTTTTTAGTCATCCTGACACAGACTGTAATGGATATAACAGGTGGGTTCATGCTGGACATCACTCACAGTCAGATGACCTCTGGTAAATGGACCATATCAATACACTAGTAAAACCAGTCATCAAAGTATACGCATACATCGTACCTCCAATCAGGCCCTAACCTTAACCCCTAACCTAACCCTAACCCCTAACCTAACCCTAACCCTAACCCTAGTGCTGTCAAAGGAAGCACAGAAAAGTCCCTCTTAGCAGGCAAATATGTCGATGCACTGAGGAGAATTCCTGCTCTCTACCAGGGGGGACCAAGGTCATCCTCAGGAGGAGTTAACTTGAATGATGGTTTTAATTTCTGGAGAGGTACCTCAGATTAATGACTGGAAAAACTGGGCAAACTTTATATACCAGAACCCCCAAGTGGCGTGAAAGTCAAAACTCTATGACCGCCTCCCCCCCCACCCACCCCCCTACATGTACCCCAACCTGCCTGTTCCTTGCCTCCCTCCCACACTTAGCCCCCAGGAGTACCTCTGGCTGTCTTATTAATGGGGCGTGATCCATCCTAACTGCTGATGAGAAGTAATCAATCTTGTGTTTGGCGGACGGGCAGAAGAGCCTCTCGGCCCTGGCGATATCCCCCATGCTGGGCTGGAACAGCTGCAAGTCGGCTATGCTGAAGCCACTGGTGAGCTGACCTTCCAAAGCGCTCAGCGGGAAAAGCAGAGTCTGCAGCTTCTTCTCAGGAAGCTGGGAGGCGCTCTGCAAGGACGCCAGCCTGTGGGCCCAGGACCTAGGGACACCCCTTAAAAGGGTCCTGGGCTGAAGCAACACCCAAACCTTCATGGTGAGCATCCTGTGGAGGTGCACCCTTTCAGAGCTGTAAATGCTGCAAAAGAGGACCACGGGGGGACAGCATGACCTACAGAAAGACAATTGTCACCACGTCATGGCATAAGCAGGGCGTCCCTTTCAGCAGTATGGGGACATCACGCGGGCATTAAGCCCGAAAACATAAGCTGATGTTATGTGTTGTGCCAAGTACGTCAACAATGTGACCTTGTCACTAAGTCACGTATGAGTTTTTAGATTCACCTCTTACTTTGCTTCAACACCCGAATGGTCGACAGCCTTAGCATAAATTCAAAACATGTTAAAAGACAAAACAGTTCGTAGATTTCTACTGAAATCTACCATTATGGAATCACATCGTTAAATTAATTGAATAATGTAGCCGGTTGTCAGTCTTTGTCTGTTTTTAGACGTATGCATGCATGTCAAAAACGTAAAAGAGAGTGTCACGATACCTGAAACACTGCACTACACACGGATCCCTCTCTCTTTCATTTATTGATCACACACGACTCCCCCTCACGCGTTTAGTTGGTGGTGTTACATTTTTTCAGTCCCCCTAAAACAGCGACACCGTATAATAGTACCGCGCACTTTGCTGACGGCGATAAATGGATCAATGTCACGTTATTAAATAAAGAGTGACTGATGGAATTGTACAATATACAGAGATGCCTCATTCAACAAGACATGTGGAGCATAAACGATAAATAGGCATCAGCCAGTGCGTATGAAAACCTTCATGGTTTTGGGCCACGACGTACAGTACATGTTATACTGTAGCTGCATAGGATAAGTATTTTTTTTTTATCATATGTACAGTTGTTAGAGTTACATTTCAAAACGCAGTCCATTTTATATATGGATAATTACTCAGTTAAGGTTGACTTCATTAGTTGTAGATGAGAAGTCTTCCCTGTTCATTTAAAACGTTTTTACATTTTTTCCCATTATTGCGGGGCAGCGTTCTAGCGATTAAGATTATGAAAAAAAAGACTAACATGAACTGAGAGATAATGATGGCACTATAAACATAGATAATACTATGGAAACTAGACCTCTCAGAGCTGATAAATAACAATCTAAAGAACCTCCTTGAGCTTTTTATAATACCCCCGTAATGAAACTCGATACATAAAAATGACTCAAGCCATCAAAAGACGTTTTGTTTATCAAGTGCGCAGTTTCGCGTTCCGTGTCACTCATCCAGTATCCCCTCACATAGGATTAGTGCCCTTGAAAAGGGATTAAATTGAAGATTTAATGAGCTGAACTGAGCACTGCCAGGGAAATAAGCCAAGAAGGGGGTTAGATCATCATGCATTTACTATCAAGGCATTGTACTACTATCACAAACCCGAGTTATCCGATGAAGCAACGTTTGATTTCAGTGGTGTTTTAGTGTGTGTGTGTTGGGGGGGATTGTAACTCTATCATGCTGGGATTCCATGTACCCTTATACAGGTACCCTTATATTAGATTCCATGTAGGTACTGGCTGTCCAGTCATGGCTGACTCCGGTGCTGCCCTCCCCGGAATGGAATTTAACCATGGAAAGGTTACACTTCAGGAAAAACGGCCCCTCCCTGAATCTACCCACTGTTATAAGAACTGAAGTTTTTCACTCTGGCACACTTGCTTTTCAAGACCAAAAGTTACCTTCCTGGTGTGATTCATTTTACAACTGCACACACGACCTGGCACTAGATGGCAGCGTAGCACCGCAAAACCGAAAAATAAGCGCCTTGGCCTTAATCGATAGCTAGGAGTGTTTGCAGTGATTCGGCTCTTGCATTTGGTTTTCTATTCGCCTGTAATGTTCTTAAGTTTTTTAATTTACAAAAGCCTTGCAGAAAAGCCCGGCAGAATAGTTGTCTCACATAATCCATGCCTGCAGTGACACGTTATGATGCTTTGTGGTAATTTACTATTACCCAAATGCTGAGGCGCCGAGGTCACTGGTCTGACATGATTTGTCATTCCGTGTTCCGCTTGTGCTCCCTGTTCTTGCAGGGTTAAGGACGACCCTTATATGAAAATGTTTAGACGAGGCCTGAGGCCACGGGTGTGCCGGTTCACCGCATAACGGCAGGGATCAAACAGCAGGCCAATCAATCTCTCTGCAGCAAGCAGCCATTTTGCTCTTTGAAGGTGTTTCATCACTGTGGGGGGGTTATCAATAACGATGGAATAAATCACAAAATAGAATCAGCTCTTGTAGTCACCTGGGCCTGGTCGCCTCTCAGGTCGCTTGGTTCTGGTTGGGGGCTTTTCAGAATAGTAATTTGTTGTCACAATACAATCTTCTGGGAGATTTGTTGGATTTATGAGTTGGGGAGGGGGGCTGGCAAACAGCTGAAATGAAGGGAAAGTGCCCAGCTGCAGACATTTTGGTGTGTGGGGGGGTGCAAAGGTCACCCCCCCCACCTCGCCTCCCCGGTGGTTTTCGCCGCTAACCTGACGTTGAATTATCACCTGTCTGACCTTCCCGCCCCCTCCGCTCTATTACCAGATTCATTTGCATGTTAACCAGAGTAGCTGTCTGTTCCCTCGCTGCGCCCTCGCCACCCCATGTTGTCACGGTGACAATCGGCCGTGTGAGTGCAGTCTCCCTCCATTGTGCTGTGTGATGCATGGGGGGGGCAGTTTGTCAAAAGTGAGTAAAAGGAGTCGGGAGGTCACGCCCTTGCACCTCCACAGCCCCGCCTCTGGCAGGCCGCCTCTGTCGTCAGAAAAGCATGCGGGTTCCGGGTTCCTGCAGCAGCCTCTGCGATTAAGAGCTAACCTGATGCTCACCCCCTCGTCCCCTGAAACCACGTCTGGATCGTCCCCGCACCCCCCCACGCCCCCGCTTCTATATCCACTGCTTGTTATAAGTGATAGAACTTACCAGGGCCTCTAAATGATCGTGCCTTACAGCAGTAATGCTGGATAATCTTGTTTCACAAAGACGTGGGGGGGGGTGCTTTTGGGGAGATAAGAATGCCTGGGGGGAGGAGACAGTAGATCTGGCATCTGAGCTCTTAAAAATGCACCTTCAGAGTTGTACCAGAGCCAAGCTCTGAATCTTAGTACTCCTGCAATGGAGGATGTTGGGGGGGGGCGGAAGGGGTTGTCAGTTGAAGAGGGGGGTTGATAAATCATGATCTAATGTACGCAGCAAGGCCCTTTTTATAACTGTGAAAGACACACACTCACTTTCCCCCCTTTGTTTCTCTAAACCGTAACCGACTGACTTAAAAACGGCGTAAATGCCTAGCCCTGCTGTTTGTGGGGGTGTCAGAGAGCTCTCACCTGCTGCTCGGTGTATTGATTTTAGCCCTGCTGCCAAGAGTCGGGGCTTTCTAGCATTGATACCTAAGCCATGGTGGTTAGTGGGGCGGGGGCGTGTCTGTAAGCAGCGTTTGATGACACACCTGAAGGGGGGGCATGGCAGGGGGAATCCGATTATGCTCAAGCTTGGACAGGGTGCCTGTCCGTCACGGGGCACACCCAACGTTACATGCTACAGGCAGTTTCCAGATGCGTGTCTGTGTACCGTGGGAGAGAAGCTGCATGACTCGAGGAGGACATGCAGATTCACACAGACAGGTGAAATTCGAACCTGCGACACTGGAGGTGTGACGTGACAGTGCTGTACACTGAGCTACTTTGCTTGCCATACTGGATAAACACATACAGAAAATGACTTTCTGAATCAGTGTTTTCTTAAACCATTGAGTCCAGTCCTCTATAGCGCACCAATAAGTGAAGCTGGATTCAGACATTCTGAACACTCTTCTGAACACTCTGTCTGAACACCTCAATAGTACTAGCTTCCCGAAGGTCAGAGCCAGCCCTGGGTCCTCTGCTTAGGCATGTGACCGTCTCAGGAGTCTGGAGTCCCATCAGGGCTGGTGACTTGAGGCTTTCCCTGTAGATTGGCTTGAAGTGCAACAGCTCCTGGATCCCCTGTTCTCTCTCTGCCCCCCCCCCCATCCTAACAGAAATTTATCTCCATCTCCAGATCGTCTCTGTGCTTCATCAGGTTTCCCCGGGAAGTTCAGGATCTCCTCCTGCCGCACTGTCAGCCTGGAACGCCGCTGATTTACACCACACACCCCCCACCTGCGTGCCCCTGGGGTCAGGGAAGAAACACTCAGTGTACCACGTTAATCCTTGCGTGGAAGGTCATTCATGTACCAACAGACTTCCAGTACCTAAGCTGGAAGTTAAACTAATCCTCGTTCCTACACTTAGTCCATCTTCAGTGATTATGACAAAATTCATCCATTCCAAGCCCCCCCCCCCCCCACATTGGCGCCCTGATCCGCCCCCAAGAATGTACTGGATGAAAGGGATTTGAAAAAAATGGAAAATGTTTTGAACTCCCTGTTTGCCCGGATTCGCAGTTTGGGCAGCTGGCTGTATGGCGCTGAGCTCTCCCCTTGAAAGGCAGCCGTTGTTGGCTCGGTGAGGAGGATACCTGACCCAAATTACTTCTGGCAAAAACGTCCCGCATGACTGCGTAAGGTGTAAGGAATCAGCAAACCACAAAGTGGCCAATCAGCAAGGCGGTGGTGACTGGCTCAGCTTCCCGCTCTAACCACGCCGAGGTGAGTGCGAGGCCCCCACAGAGTCTTAGTGGGCTGTGAGACTCCTGACAGATTACAGAAAGTTTCATGACAGAAACCCTTGTCCTTTGACTGGCCCGGTAGGGCGGCGGGGCAGAGCCTCAGATGGGAGCAGCCGGGACGGGTACAAAGCCCAGACCAGATGTGGAGGGTGAGGGCAGCTAATTAACCCCCAGTCAGGCGTGGCTGCCCTAGCTCCTCCGCGGGTCCTTTCTGCCCAAGTCTGGGGCCTTAAAGGCGTTGCTACGGGATGACAATGCGACAGCACGGGGGATGAGGTGAGGGCTGGCGGGGAGGGGGATCAGGATATCCCAAAAGAAAGGGGATCCTGAAGGACACTTTTTGTTTAGTATGAATATGAGACAGTTGGTCTTGTCAAGGGAGCTTTTGCGGTGGGGGGGGCGATGGAGAATAATGCTTGTGTCAGCCTCACGCAGTGTGTCCATAAAGGCAGTATGGAGAGATAAGCACCCCCCTCCCCCACCCTGATTCTCAGGAAGATTTTGTGTGTGTGTGTGTGTGTGTGTGAGAGGGGGAACTGTCTAAGATCAAGAAAGACTCAGCAGGGAAAAAGCCGCCTTTTACCCCCCAGGAAGGTTACACCCTGGTGGGGGTTACATACTGCCAGTGTCACATGATGCACATGATGGGTTCTGTAGGGGGCGCTGTTGCAGATCCATCATCAGACAGCTACACACTGTGCCTCTCTCTGCAGTCGTATGATGCCGTCTGCGTGCTGCAGGTGAGGTGGTGTGTGTGTGTGGGGGGAGGGGGTGGGGGCGTGTTTGACGCCAGGGGCGATCTCACTGTGGGAAGAGCATGAAAGGAAGCATTGTCTGAGATCTCAAACAGAGCAGACGGAGGAAAAACACAAGAAGAAGAAGAAAAAAAAATAAACGACAAGGTGAGATGGAGGGAAAGATAGAGAGGCTGGGAATGAGCTGAACCTTTCAGCCCCGGAGGCTGACCTGCATCTCGCCTTTTCTCCTCCAGAACCATCCTCCAGATTTCTAAAGGCCCGCTATCGCCCCCTTCAGCCTGTCCCCAGTTCACACACTCCTGTACCACAGTGCTGCCAGTGTTGTTTTGATACTGAGGGTGTTGATCTGACCTCTTTCTATGCAACACTGACACTATAGTAGTGTAGGCTTCATCTTCCACGTCTAACCATACTTCTCTCATTAAGAAGCCTCTGGTCCCCATATCTCTCTATTTCTGGATGCCGTCTGGATGGGACCCTCTTTCTAGGCCTCTCTCCACCCTGCCAGACAAAATCAAATGCTGCATTGTGCCCTCTGCCTGTTACCCATTGGGCCATTAAAGCTGTGAGGGATTAGCATGCTCATCTGCTCATCCAGAGGGTCAGCTTTTAGGACGCAGCACAAAGTGTGTGTCATAAAAACAGGCTCCCATGTCTGTGAGAGTCCGAATCCACTGCCCTTCCCACATCCATTGAGTTTTCATTCACCTTTCCCATCTCTGCCTTTGGAAGGCTGTTTGTGTCTCCTTTGAGGGCGTGTGGTTATTTCACCTGAGCTTTCCCAGCTATTTGCTTTCAGGTTCATGGGGCATTAAGGAATTCATCTCATTTTCATGTGTATTAATGAGGAGGCACTGTCTCATGCCAACAGGGTCAGATTTGGCCGCCAGGTTTATGGCCTAAAGAATAGATGAACTGTAACTTGAGAAATAATACTCAATAAAAAAATAATGAGGAAATCGGCCACCATCACTGGCCCTGCCAGTTCTTTAAAGTTCTCTACAGTGCCACTATAATAATTATTACTTTCGGTGTCATCGACTGTAAGGACACCCAAACTTAAGGCTGCTAGTTTGAATCCCGGGAAGTACCCTGCCAACCTTAATCACTGCTGTGCAGCACTTTAAATAAGTGAAAACTGTGAGGTGGTTTCTAATAAAGTTTAAACTTTCAGCTAAAGAGGGAGAAGACATTTTTCCAGTGGCTCCAGACCCTCCTACGGCGGTGTTTAACTTTATGATTTAACTTTATGGATAGTGACAAGTTTATGCGTTACTGAGCTTAGTAGCTTTTAAAGAAGACTTTATTTATTAAAGAAGCATTTTCGAGAGCACTTTGACGCAGTATCGTAGCAGGTTTTAACCACCAGAGGGCAGTGGAGGAACATAAATCAGACTGAGTCACATGATTCAACATCTGTTTCGATGAAGCCCTGGGAGACTACAGTAACGGGTACATGAATTTAAATGATGTAAGTCAGTCTCGTCCCAGAGCCAGCCCTGCTGGTCCCAGCTTGGAGGGTGGATCAGTGGCTGGACAGGAGGAGAGGTTAACAATAAGGGCTGGAATGTTACTGAGCCTTCTGCCTGGGTGTCTGGGTGGGGGGCACTGGCAGGCGCTGGAGGAGGCCTGCTCACGTTTTCGCCTGTATGACCCGATCTGAGCAGCCCCAACCTGATTCGCCGGCTGACCGTGATGCGTCTAGAACCGCTGGATTGTGCAAGTATGTCAATTGTTAAGGTTCAGCACAGATTGGTGGGCAGGGCTGGGGATTAGTGAGAGGGGGATTAGGAAGGGTTGGGAGCTCAGTGTGGCTGACCAGTGAGAAACAAGGCTGTAGCCACTAATAATAGTAATTAATAATATTCTTTTACTTTGCTACTCTGTCCTGGGTAAGTGGTTGGAAGATGGATGGATGGTGGAATAATTTATGTTCCAACACTCAGACTGAATGGAGCATAAAGTGGTTTTTAACTGAAGGTTTATATATATGTGTGTCTTTTATTACACATTTAATGTGAATGAAAGGAAACTTATTATCACAGACCCACAGTGAGTGTGTTTTGTCGTTAGGAATTAATTAAGCAGTCTGACATCAGCTAAGCCACAAAAAATTATATGTCTCTGGTTCGGAGCTGTATATCACCCAAGTCCTGCTGGGGGGGGTGTGTGTGCTGGGGTCTCCCCCAAGCTGGGCCTTTTAGATCGGGCACTGTGAGAGGCAGCCACAAAGCCTAGCGCCACGGGGCCTAACTGACAGCCATGGTGTGGCCGCCTTCCAAACAGGCACCTTAGAGGAATGTCTCAGGGAAGGGGAAAGTCAGGCACCCCTTTTCTTCTTGCCCTTGAGTGCACCGAACAAGCATCTAATTACACTTGTCTTTTTTAACCTTTTCCAGTTGGATTCATTACTCACTACTATTCAGAAACATATCACGGCAACATATGGACCCAAACTGCCTGTTTAGCCCAAACTGACATACGACAAACAGTATTTATGCCCATTTGAAACAGGAGCACGACGTGAGCAGCAGAGTATTACCAGAAAGAAACAATATTAATCGGAAATGAAGACAGAACAAAGCGATGTCAGAAACCCTGAGCGTCTGTACTGTGTTTACAGCCTCACTAATTCATGGTGGAATTACACTGGGGGGTTTTGGAGAAGAGTACCGGCATAAACTTTGAAATTTCATTGAAGAAAGCAACAAAGGTGGAAGGAGACTGAGCCGGATGCCGGGCTGGATGGCATGACACATGCTGAGGGACTTTCGCAGCGTCCTTAAGAATGCAGTGAGGAACGATCACTAAAAATTACGCCATGTTCCTCTTGGATGCGTGGGGCGATCCCCCCCGGGGGTGTAGTCATGTCGGGTGGCCCCCGCACTCGCCGTCCAACGTCTGTCAGGGGGACCTGTCCTCCGCTTTGTGACCCATAAACAATGACCAACCCCCCCTAGCCTAGCTTTAAAAAGCTTTTTGCTCTGGCTTTTGTCATCCGTTTTTATTTTGTTATAAAAAAAGAGGATAAAACTTGCTGCTCTTTATTCACCAGAATTTCTGCATGAATGGATCCATGTCAAAGCACCTTGACACAAGATCACTGCCATTTATTTAAATGATTCCAGCCTCCCTCTGAGCTCTGGAGGGTAAGATTGACTTACATAGTAAGTGTGTGATTAGCAGGCGCTGCGGAGTCTTGTTAGGTTGGCTAGGAGGTAAACGCAAAGACCTTCACAAACTTCTTTGCCTCATGCTGGTGACCACATAGTCCAGATCAGGCCCCACAATGAGTACAGCTCCAACTAATCGCAAAGGAGTATGACTGTCCGTAACGATGAGGCTAATTGTTGCTGAAGCAGCGAGGTGGCACTGTCAGATGAACCGTGGACAGTGAAATTAGTGGCTGAACGCGATGAAAGAAACCAAAGTCATCATAATGCATTATAGATACCTTCATAATGCATTATAATGCATTCATAAAGCACTATAAACACAGCTACGACTAACACAATATAGCCATGTTTATTATGCCTGACCAGTAAAAGCCATTATAATGCATTATGAATGTATTTATAGTGCATTATAGATGAAAGCTTCGTAAAGCATTCATAATGCATAATAAACATGTGTTATGCCTTTTAAAAAAGAGTTATAGCCGTCTTTATAATACTTTATGAATACATTGTAATACATTATGAAGGTATCCAAAATGCATTATACATGGGTGCTTCAAGTAAAGTGCTACGAAACCAGATTTAAACAAAACTTGGATGGTAAAAAAGGAGGACTGAAACAATCCAGTTACAATCTAAGTCTACAAAAAAAAATTGGTAAATTTGATCAGTGGAGACGGGCCCAATGAACGAGGGGGAGTAGGATTTCATCCCTTTTGAACACAATTTTCTAGAATACCAGAAGAAAAGTTAGATACTGGTAGTTTTATTACCTTAACAAAATGATGAAGGATAAGGACTGAACCAAAATATGTGAATTTGAACGTCTGGGCCATGTTCCGCTTTAGTCAGGGTGCTAACCAGGGCTGCTTTGGCAAAAACGCATACAGGTGCTAAGCCCAAGTGAAATAGCGATTAAGGTTGTGGAAACTGCGGATTGCTATGGACAAAAACGCTATAGTCTTTTTTTTTCAGGAGAGAATCGTTCCAGGCAGAATGGCAGCAGAAACGCACCTGTGACGCGCTGAGCGGTGCCGGGGTGGGCGTGGGGGGCGGGGGGGGGGGCAGGAGAGCCTCCTCATGCAATAACAAATCTTTCCTGCTGCCGGCCCCTGACTCATTACTCAAGTGGGCGCTGGGGAGATGTCGCCGCTCGGAAAGCCCCTCCCACCCCCCGGCGTTAGGGCCTCACACATGCAGGCCACTTGGGGGGGGGGTGGGGGGTGGGGTTACGCGCCTGTGGTAGTTTTTCAATAGGGTAGGAATGAGGGGGGTGTTTAGTGTGCCATTATAGGGAAAGACAGACAGGTTAGGGGGCCTGGCCCCCGGAGCCCGGGTAAAATGCTCTAAAGCCTGCAATGCACACAATTCTGGAAACTTCCTCCGGAGGATGATTGACCTGAAAGCACCCAGAGGCAGGAACATTGGAACTGCATTTAAAAGCGGGAGCAAGAGCTCAGAACGCCGCTCTTCAGAGGATTGGCACCGCCGGAAAGGCGAGGAGTGAGTGTTTAAAAGGTATGAACCCTGGTCGCCCAGCCACCGCCTCAGTGGCTCGCGCCCCTTCCTATTTACATTTCAAGGGGACAGGTGAGAGGCTCGCTTTCGGAAGCTTCTCAGCAACTCCTCGCAGAACTTCCCGGAGGAGATGGAGGATGAAAACCACAGAAAGGTCAGCCACAGTACTCCCAGCTGCCAAGGTCGCACACGGGCATTCCGATTGGCCCCACAACCACCGTGGTTGAACACGGGCATTCCGATTGGCCCCGCAGCCACCAGAGTTGAACATAGGCATTTTGATTGGCCCCACAACCACCAGGGTTGAGCATAGGCATTCTGATTGACCCCACAACCACCGGGGTTGAATATGGGAATTCCGATTGGCCCCACAACCACCGTGGTTGAACCAGCAGGAAGTGGGGAAACTGCTGCCCCCCCCGTCCAGATTTGCGTGATCTGATGCTTGGCCTCTTAACCGAGTAAACATTTTAAGCTGTGTAAATGGCTTCCGATAAAAGTGTCTCCTAATGATTATTATTAGGGATAATGATACAGGATCTGATTGTGTTTGTGACTGTGATTATAATGTGCTTTGGCTCTGTGTGTATTTTCGAGATGCGGGGGGGGGGCGCGCGCCGCCGCGGCGGGGGGGGGGGGGGGGGGGGGGGGGGGCCGGGGGGGGGGGGGGG
>JAODKC010000038.1:21804544-21818383 GCA_026777985.1 Mormyrops attenuatus
CGGCGCCGTGGGCCCCCTGGCGCGTGCCGTCAGGTGGGGGGGCCGGGGCCGGCCGCGGCTCCCCTACCCCCCCCCCGGGCCCCCCCCCCCCCCCCCCCACCAGCCCCAAAGCCATGACGTGAGACGAGGATGACATAGGCGATTCGGGTCGATGTGGTCGTGCTATAAAATGCTCCCAGAAAAGCTGGACAAGGTTCCTGCTAACTGAAGATGGAGAGTAATGATGCTGTGTGTTAATAGGAAATCTATTTTCCTCTCATTGCCCGGATTCGCCAGCGTAAAAAAATAATTACGGGATTGGGAGTTCATTTAAAAAAAAAAATCGGCCTGTTTGCCGAGGCTGATGTGAAACCAATACAATTACCCTGGCTGGTCCCCCCGGACCTGCCCCCCTGAGGAGGCTGAGGTGCCTCTGGATCAGAGAAGCTCCTAATAAGATTCACAGACTCTCTTCAAGAATACCTCAATTTCATGCCCCCTACAAGGTGGGCTCTGGTCTACTCTGCCAGCCAGAAGGGGGCTTACCGCGATCACACCCCCAAATGCCAGCCCTAAACCCTGGTGCCTGGTTTCCGTGGCGCTCAGACCGGATTCTGAGCCACTCCACCAGCAAGTTACGGTGCTTTTTGCTGGTGTGGGGGGGATTAGCCAGTGTCTGGCTTCCTGCCTGAGGGAGGGACCCGTCAGCATACCTGCACGCCTCGGGACCTAAGGGTGTAAGAAAGCAGCATTACCTGTATTACCACCAGAACTGAAGAGCTGAGAAGACAGCTTTTTCCCATTATTTGCTGAACTTCATAGAGAGACCATGTTTTACCGTTTAACTTGATAGCGGCAGGTTAGCACTGGCTTAACCCAACCATCCATGACCACTTGTCCAGTATGGGTTTGTGGTGAGCCTGGCTCCTGTCCCAGGAAGCTCAGGATACGAGGTATGGCTACACGCAATGGGCCGTTTGGAAACAGCAGACAACACGGGAAGAACGTGGATAGTGCAGGGCAGGATTTGAATCCCAAACCCTGAAGGTGATGATGGTACCCACTGAGCCACTGTGTCATCTTAGGGTGAAGCGTACAGCAAACCTCCAGTGGGAGACACAAGGCAGGCGGAATCCAGATCAAATAAATTCTCGACTGTTAAACCCTTAACTCAGACACAACCTCATCCTCTTCCCTCATTCCTGATCTATAGTATGTTGTTTTCAAACTTCTCCTGCCCAAAGTTTTGCAGAAGGAATTACGGAAACGCCACAGAGCCCCTTGACAGGCCAGTGGCAGCTATTATCCTTCCAAACACGAGCATAAAACAGTTTAATTACACACAAGGCTCTCCACAACACGTCAGGTTTACAAGGCTAAATAATCGCTTTGCACGAGGCAGTGAGTGTTTGTTGGGGGCGGGGGGCTGTTTGTGAGTTGAATGCAGGTCTGTAGGGTGAAAACAAGCTGAGAGATGAATGAAAATCCTCTCCCTTTGCAAGCACAGGGCAGTGCCCCTGCCCTACCCCAAACTTAGCTACGCATATCTCTCCCGAAATACCCTGTGCTTTAAGTATGGAAGTCTACGGTACATTAAGGCTGCAGTTAAATGAAGTGTAATTGCTGGGGAAAGTAAGTAAGTGATCAGGATTTTTCTAAAGTGAAACCACTGGACCCCCACCACCCCAACTCCATGAGGACCACATTCAGCAGCTGAAAGCTTTCCCCGGAGACCTGGGGGTCTTTTGTGTGTGCCCGTGAATACAATGTGGGTTTAATGCCGCTGAACTTGGGAGCAGAGTCTGATCCGGCCAGCAGGCCCAATTACCCAGAGTCTACGGAGAGCAAATTAATAAGCCTCTGGGCTTTGGATCTGCCCACGAATGCTGAGGGGATCGAGACGCTTCACGGGCACAAAGGGCTCTGTTCCCTGGCTTTCAAGGGGTGCTAAACTCCCTGATTACACCCCAAAAAGCACCCCCCCTCACCTTCTTCCATCTCTTCTGTGAAAGAGGAGGAGGGGGGCAGGATATTCATTCATTCAGCCATTGAGGCCACTCAGCGAGGTGTTAACAAAACACCCCCCCAGATGAAAACCCCCCCTCCAAAAAGAAATCAGACTAGCCAAAAAAAGGGTTGTACTAATAGTTGACTACAAATGAGAAAAAAGACATCAGTTGTGAAGTAGACACAAAGTAGCTCATTTCCTTTTGAAATGGGGTCCTAGCGCGCAGTTCCGGGAGGGTGTGTTCCAGGGGGGCGGATTTGTGCTCGACTCCTGCCCCCGTCCCTGGCCTCGCCCCCGGGACCCTCTGTCATGGCGGCCTGGCCCCTGGCATGAGAAAGACCCAGAAGGCCCTTTCTCTCCCCTGAGAGAATCCCTCTCCTGGCAAGCAGAGAAGCTCCGCAGCTAAACTAATTACCGCTTCGGCTTTCTTGGGTTGGAGCGCAGGGGGCTTGTGGGGACAAAGGCGCGGAGTCTCCCTCTCCATTAGCCATACAGATTGGTATCTCGGGGAACAACAAAGAAACGTCCATTAGTGTAATTAACAGCAAAATGAAATGCGTTTGTGTTGGGACGAGTTGTTTGCCGAGGGTTTTTTTTTGTGTCTTTAAGTGCAGACCTTTGATTTGACCGGCTTTGTTCGGCACTTGGGAAATAATGAACAGCCGCGAAAGAGAAAAAAATCCGGCAGACCTCGAGGGCAGCGCCTCGCCATTTCCCGGCGCTCCCTTTCTCCCAGATCCAGGCACTTTCAGGTTTATATCTTCCCATTTTTTTTTTGTGGTACCGATTCCAGAATT
Source organism: Mormyrops attenuatus (assembly GCA_026777985.1). Taxonomy (NCBI): domain Eukaryota; kingdom Metazoa; phylum Chordata; class Actinopteri; order Osteoglossiformes; family Mormyridae; genus Mormyrops; species Mormyrops attenuatus. Next base: position 21,807,329 of record JAODKC010000038.1, read on the forward strand.
TTACCCCAAACCCCACATATCCAGATTTAAAATAAATGATAAAATCTCTCTGCTGACATCCATTAGTTTCATGCTTATGACTCTCCGGGTAGGATGTGAGCTCCAGCTAGTTTTTTTTTAGATTAATGGATACGTTCGTTCAATTACTGAAATGACACAATAACCTCCGAATTCCCCTTGCTCTTCCTCCTCTTGCAAGCTTGGGCTCCTGCCCACCCCCGCCCTCTCCCCCAGCCCCACTCCTTTTTCCTGCTTTATACCTCTCCTTTCCTTGCCTATGATGACTGTGCCTCCCTGCTTGCTGATTCAGACCAGCGACCTTTCCTAACGTATGTCTTTTGAAGAGCTGTTCTGCAGAAGAAGACCAACTGGGGTGGGTCATACCTGCGTATACCCTGGACTACACTACTGTGCGTAACCATACAGCGTTATTTTGGATGAGGGAAAGGGCAGGAGACTGTGGCTGTTGGTGATACGATGGGATGGACGGGTCGTTGGGATGCACTGAGAAATAGGAAGATCGGCTTAAAAGACTTGCACGCATGACTCCTGCTGGTTGGAGGGTATCAGTGAGGGAGCCCCCTATTGGACACTCATGAAATGTATGGTTTTCTGCAGGATTCTGGTGAGAATTTGTTTGGATGAGTCTAGGACTAATAAGAAGAGACTTTGCAGTCTGAGGTGACTGTCAGTCAGTGGTCAGGTCATGATTAGGTGATGCAGCCTCCAGAGTATATGCAGCAAGCCTGTATATCCTTGTTATATTTATAGCTATATAACCAAGACACACGGCCCCAGTTCCCATTATGTCAGTCACCTTCTGCCAGGGGCCCGTGGACCGTCCGGCTCTCCTCTCGCTTTCACTTGCTAACGATGGTGTGGTAACAAACAGATGACCTCATTTACTCAGCCCACCATTACAGCTGAGTCACAGATTTGAAACGGTTATATCATTAGTCACATAAGTTTTCCAGGCCGAAGATCAGCGATAAGTGAACAACAGGAAAGTGTGAGCATCGTTACCATCTTATCTGTACGAATGCCTGCAGTTCTGCAATTTACTTAATCGTCTGAGAAAAACTTCAGAAAACAACGAGCGAAACGTTAATTTTTCATGCGAAGCAGAACAGAGACTTATTCAAAAGATTCGGGTGTCGGTGACATACTCGCCCCAGGCGCTTGGGAAAAAAAAGAAACATCTCTAATAGTGTCTCTACACAGCAACTTTCCAGTTTTGTGCTGCAGTGGCTGGTACGGAGGTGAGGCCGATTCCAGATTCGGCTGAGTACCGCCTGGGCTTGCTGGGTCTGGCCTTTTGCTGATTGATACTTCTTGACAAACCAGAGAAACGTTTAATAATGAAAGCCCTACCCCTGACAAAAATGTCATCATGGATCAAGATGATTCCTTTCCAAAGAAAGTGGCCCAGGAGGGAATGGTGATCCCAGCTAATTGTGGGTTCGTCCTCCCCGGACCAGACCTGGCTTTGGTGCTATCCATCACTCTGTACCCCTCTGTGGGGGAGGCAGGTGTTTAAAACATTATTAGGTCAGCCAGCGCCACGGCCGGATGACTGACGGGTTGGCGGGTGCGCTCTAATTACGACCGTGACACAGAGGTGAGATCTGATTGGCTGCAGGTGTGAATAATGAATGACCCGCCCCCTTAAAGGGCTCCCAGACATCATGTTATGATTTTTGTCATTCTGACAGGCATGCTTAGGAATGCCTTTACCTCCTTTGAATGGTGATCGATGTCGCCGTGCAGCCATGCATCACCGAATACATATCAAACCTGCACATATGATCACGTGCTGCAATACAAAGAGTGTTTCACAGTGTAATGCAGTTATGGAGGCACCCGTTTTCAACAAGACACTCATCCCGTAAAGATGTGGAGACCAGGAGCTAACGAAAGGTTAACCAAACCAGGACCCTGCAATTGCCTCGGATTGTGCCCAGCTCCATGGCGTGTTCACATACTCAGAGAGTGACCCGTTAGCGTTAACAGTGGTTCTTTAGGACTTGGGATGAATCTGGAGGGTGCCTACAGTCATGGCTGGCCCTATGTTTGAACATCACCCCATCTATCCCACTGTCACACTGTATACCCATCTATAACACGGCACACCCATCTATCCCACTGTGCACCTATCTATCACACTGCGTACCCATCTATCACACTGCATACCCATCTATTACATGGCACACCCATCTATGCACCTAGCTATTACACTAAACACCCTTCTACCACACTGTGCATCCATCAATTACACTCCATACCCATCTATCACGCTGCACACCCATCACACTGTACACCCATCTATCCCACTGTGCGCCTATTACACTGCACACCCATTCATCACACTGCCTACCCATCTATCACCCTGCATACCCATCTATTACACTCCGCACCCATCTATCACACTGCACATCCATCACACTGCACACCCATGTATCCCACTGTGCACCTATCACACTGCACACTCATCTATCACACTGCGTAGCCATGTATCACCCTGCATAGCCATCTATTACACTGTACACCCATCTATTCCACTGTGCACTTATCTATCACACTGCGTACCCATCTATCACACTGCACACCCATCTATTACATGGCACACCCATCTATCCCACTGTTCACCTATCTGTCACACTGTTCACCTGTCTATCACACTGCACACCCATCTATTACATGGCACACCCATCTATCCCACTGTGCACCCATCTATCCCACTAGCGTCTTTGAGCTATTCCTCCTAAATTTTTGAAGGCAGTCCACTGGTGTTTAGTGTGATTTACATCCTTCTAGCATCCTGCTAGGACCGTACCAACACTGGGGTCCGGCTGTGATGCCTCGCTGTCCTGTGGGTGAGGCCAGTGCGTGGGCTGCCTTGTTTCCAGAAACAGCTGAGGTAGAGGCTTTGGAGGTGATGGCTCCTTTCCCTTCGCGGGTGACAAATACCAGGCGTGCCCAGGGCACGGGGGGGCCGTGGATGAGGGTGTTGATGTGTTTCCAGGGACAGCTGTCACTGTGCATAACCGAGGCCAAAGAACCCCAGGATACTGATCTGCTGCTGGCTCCACCCATGGCATGGGGGGGGGGCGGTGGTTCTGGCTCTGTGGGTGACATGTGAAATCTGCCTCTCACCCCCACTCTGTCACTGTGGTACTTTCCGTACATGCTGGTCCAGTGGAGATGCACAAGAGCCCCATGCCTTCCCAGGTGACCGAGCTATACCACAATCAGGAGAGCAGCGAGCTCTGGAAAACTCTGCTGTTATTAAAACGCCCCTGAATTTCGGTTCCCACCAGACACTCTGACTCTTACCCGGGATCCAATAGCTCCAGGAAGGCCTTATGTTTTTGCTGGGCCGGTGCCATTTTTTCAACTGTGATGGCTGCCCTGTAAATACAGGCTCTCTTTCAGCTATCTTGATCTGATAGCGAAGCTTTCAGCATCATTTGTAGGCTGTTTTCGAAAGGTCCCACTGTATTTCACCTAATTTGGGTATTGTGGGGCTTCTCGGGCTCCGGACCCTCAGATCCAGAAGGAGATCTAAGGGCACTTCGTTCATGTCTGAAATAAATTCCTGCCCCCAACCCCCCCTCAATGTTTCCAGGAAACGAATGGCAGTCTGTTGGCACTTTGGCCTTGTTTGTGGTCAGGCACCTGGCTGTGCGTCAACATGGAGCCCGGCCTCGAACTGGGGTGTGAATTCTCATCAAGGACCTCAATGTCCGGCATATAGGATAATCGACCATCATTCAACAAACCACAGACTGGTTCTCGAGTGTTTTGTGTCGTAAAATATAATTACGACCGGGACGCGATCCAGAGATGTCGTTCCGGCCACTCGTTTGCTCTAAGAGCCTGAATACGACAAGCAAGAATTTAATAGATTCTCAACAACTGTTCATTTTCAGGAGTCACAATTCACTGTGAAAACGCATTGCCACTGGAATTCAAATCTGACTGGCTGGGGAGTTGGCGGGGGGGTCGGCGGTGGGGGTGACTCAAGCTGAAATAGCAGCATGGTATTTACAAAGTATTGTGCTATGTGTCTGCAGGGACAAATAAATAAAAACGCTGTGGGTAGTGGGTGCCACGTCTGAGGTGTGAAGCAGGTGATGTGATCAGAGCACCGGCACTGTTTTCGACAGGAAGGCGGCCCCCCCCCCAGTCCTTTCATCGCCCTGAGCGCAGGCCCAGGCAGCCGCTCCCCCCCATGCCGAGCAAGGACCTGGGCTAAGAGGAAGGGGGCACTGACTCCCGGTCTGAGAGCCCCGGTAGCTCCAGCCGAATAACCACCATTCAGAGCCAGAAGGGACTTGACTCTGCGGCCGTCTGTTATCTAGGTGCCAAATAAAGGCGTCCAGAGCTCTGCCCGACTGCAGAAGTTTGACGTTATCAGCTAATTAGTGGTAAAGCAGCACTGAGCCGATACGGGCTTTAAATAGGACGGCTCTTATGGAGATGAAAGTGACTAATGCCATTTAAAACAGACAGATGAGTATGATGGGATGTGCTGTCAGATTTTAAAACACCACATTCTTCCCTTTCATTTTCCATCGAGATACATAAAGAAGTAAAAGTACATCGCTTTGGCTCTCTTATCTTTGAGAAGGCTTTGGGGAAATAATTGGACTCATCTAATTGCTACTCTCCTGCCTGTGAGGTCACCTGACCCCTTTGTGCTTCGTCACCATGGGAATGACTGCGGCTAGGCAACGGTCAGTCCTCCCTGGATGGACCAGACCCGTGAGGAAAGAAAGATCTCGGAGGCATCATTATGGTGCCTTCAGTGAGGGCTGAGTGTTTTACTTTAACGTTTGTTCAGCCTTATTTTACGTGCTTTATTATCTGTTTGTTCATAATTAATTCTGTATCTTAACTGAAAATTCTCTCTTTATTCAATACTGCCAGGACAACAGGTTTTCTCTCTTAGTGTGACCCCCCCCCCCCCCAGTTCTCCTGCACCTTGATGGCCTCAGAGAAATGTTTCAGTTTTCAAAACCGCCGATGACTGACAAAGAGCAAACAAAATCTCATCTTTCCCTCTTTGACAACCTCCAACAGTCAATACTTCTGTCTCGTGTTATTTTTCCAGCTCTCTGTCTGCAGCCACAATTTAACAAGAGGTAATATAATTCATGGCAAAAATTAGTTAAAAGGGGGAGGATTCTATTAATTTAAAACTACTCCACATTTTAACATGCATGCAAAGATTGTTCCAAGCGATTAAATTTGCAATTTTATCTCACTTCGTCCTAAGAGAAATAACATAATATTTCCTATGTTATACCTTCCTCCATGTTTGTGATTAAAATCTGAAAGGTCCACGATTTAATTAATGAGCACTGGTACATTTTTTGCTTACCGGCTGACTTATGCCGGAATGATATTGTCCTTAATATATTAATAGATGCTTAGCACTTTGTGAAATTGGCCAGGCGAGATCCTGTCGCAGACTGACAGGTTGCTCCGTCGCCTCCATCTGCGAGGCTCGGAATCATGTCAAGTGCCCAGGCCAAGACGTCGCCATCTCTTAAGACGGGGTCTACAATTTAGCCGATTGGCCCCCCATCCACAAATTTTCTATGCCTCGAGTGTACTTCTTGGTGAGCGTTGCTAATTACTTTGGTGGAGGATCAGCCCCACGTAAGTGGATTGGCGCAGACGCAAGTGTACACTCTGCTCCAGAACCAAAAAGGCTTCTTCAGCAGACTGGCTGCTGACGATCAGCCATCTCTGTTTGTCTGGGGGAATTTCTGTTGATAAATGACTCTGTGTCAAAGGTGTTCCCATTTCATTTTTCAGCCCTAACGTTACTGATTTATAATAGCTCTCCGTACATAATTTAACATTTATAATTTCCATCCATCCATCCTCCTTCCAATTAGGGTCATGGTAAGCCCCTCTCTGGAAGCACAGGGCGCAGGACGGAGGACGTCTGCATGGGAGGTTTTATGATTAAAAAAGACTCCAGGTTCTGTTAATAATGCTCTGTCAGAGTCTGTCTTCTGAATGGCATTTTGAATTACTTTATTTGTACAAAGTCATAGCCCAAGGATTTTAAAATAGATTTTTAGAAAAATATCAATCCGCCCATCAATCCATCCATCCATCCATCCATCCATCCATTTTCTGAAAACACGCATCCTATTCTGGGTTGCAGTGGGTCCAGAGGATATCCCGGAGGCTACAGGTATAAGACAGGGAAGAATCCAGGATGGGGCACTAACCCAACGCAGGTTTTAGAAGAATAATGAACTTGACGAACAAAAAAAAAATGTAAAAATAGTGTGTGGCATTTGTGAAATTATTTTGGCAAGCAGGCTGCTGCTGATATTCTATTTGATCTCTCCAGGTGGGGGAAGGTCTTCCCACCACTGCTGCCTCCTTAAGCTTCAACACACTGCCAGGCAGTGGGGCGCCATCTGTGGGTGACGCGTGACCCCCTCCCCCCCTGCTTCTCCCACCTGACATTCTCTGAGCCAACAGAGGCCACAGAGCGAAAGTCCGCTGCTGAATGACTTTCTCAAGGTGCTGGGGGGTGGCCTGGCCAAAACCTGTGGCCTGTGCCCACAAAATCTTCCAGATTCTTCTCCAAGGCTGTGTTATGCAAATCCTTAGCAGGTTCTTCAAAGCTTCTTACGCAGGTTACAGTGCGACGTCTATATTATTAATGCAGGGGGATGTTTACGGAAACAGTCCATACTGTAATGGACTGACATACAGTCCATATTTCGCCACCAGCTCACCTAAGTAATTACCTTAGCCTGCACCCCTTATCTGAGAATAGCGCAAGAGAAGTTAAACTGCTAAACCACCCAGACAACATGCACAAACATGCTCTAGTTTAAATTCTGACAGTCACAAGATGCTACCCAAACACTGGAACTTTACATACACGGACAAACAAACTCGAATTGTAAACAAACTCATACACATGGTAATGTGGGTTTCCCCGGCCATTAAAAGCATTTTGGAGACTTCTTAAGACAACAACTTGAAAGCTCTACCGCTTGGCAACAATTGATATAAATCTTGTCTGGATTGGTTCAGCAACCACTTGGGTCACATTTTTCCACGGCACTCCAATTAACCCATTTTACCCTGTGTTTAATTGTAGCTTTTTCTGCTTAAATCCATTCCTGACTTTGTATCCTAAATTTTAAAAGTCATTCTGGACGTCCCCTCCTGTGACACGTCGTCAAACTGCTCTTTTTCTGAGCTCATTTCTTTCTGTGTCAAGGAGCTGCAGGTTGTGAGGCGGTCGAGAGGTCCGTCAAAAGGAAGGGCCAGTACTCCCCATGTTACGAGGTGATTGGCTGGAAAGTCTTGCCATTCAGCAAAAATGGAACTGATTGGCCCATTTGTGGGCTCTTATTGTTCAGTAGGTCAAAAGCTACATATTGAATGCTGTGAAGTGTGTGTGCGCGCAGTGTACGTGCTGAAATCCATGGGTGAAATCTGATGACAACATGGGCACCATTTTTTCTGTTTTTTGAGCATTTTAGCTTGTTTTTAGCCTAAAGGCCTACGATGGCTATTGATCCTTTGACCTTTAAGGGAGATTCAACTGCCGAGATCAGCATACTTTGCCGGCTGAGTCTTATATTATTCATGTAAACAAACAGGAAGTGCTGAGTAGCGGCCATATTGAAAAGCTAACTAATTTTATTAATATTTTTGTCTAAGTGACTTTATGTCTGGATAATGTTTTTTAATGTTGGAAACTTGTGTATTATTATAAGTTATTTGAGGCCAGATTTTTTTTAAGCTGCAGTGTTTTTCATAGATTTTTTTGAAGTCTGGAAATGAGCAGGTTTTCCACAGACCGGTTGATCAGGAGGGCAGGGCAGGGTAAGAGGTTACCTTAATTAGTTAATAACTCAATGAGGTTTTGATTAACCATATGAGGTGAGCAAGTAGTTGAGTCAAAAAATACATTGGTGTACTGGATGATTGGATGGAAAGGGGTCACTTTGATAGATATAAAAAAGCACAATTCCATGTTTTGTGCTTTGTTTGAATCGAAAGGGTATGGTTCTAACAAATGGTGCAGGGGCTCGGGAACAGCTCAGCCAGATGGGCACTGGGGCTTGGCACTGGGGGCACTGGGGCTCGGGTCCTGGCCCGTGGGTTGGGGCCGAGAGACAAAACAGAGATCCCCTTCCTGTTATTGTTAATGACGCACAGGCGAGTGAAGGCGCGTGCGTGTCAGTTTGCCCTGCCCCTTACCCGCCACAGGCCCTATTTTCATGATTTCTTTTAAATATAAGAATAACGTTGCATATACCGCCTTTTCCCAGGGTGTAGTTGTGGCAAAAGTTAACTCACGCTGGTCACTTCACACGTGATTGCTTACCAAGGAGCACCGAGGTCTTTTTGTTGAAAAAAGATATATGCCAGATGTGAGGATTGATCACTTATGGCTTCAATATGGCCGATGTCAGTTATTCAATAGAACATTTTCAGCAATTTCTGGGTGCCTGAAAAGCCTCGCAGGGCCATTACGCTGCCTGACACGCAAGAGCTCCCTGAAGTGTCCGAGGGCTGGATGTAAGATACCCGCTTAGACACCATAAAGGCGGCACGTCATTCTTGACTTTCCACGCAATTGGTTTTCAATGGATGTACATGGCGCGGCCCCGATTGCCCTCACTGCCATCCCGTGAGCCGTGAACGCCGTTCATCTTTCTGCCTTATTGTCTCGCTGAACTTCCACAGAGGTTGAATTAGAAAGAGGCTGGCTGAAGGGACCTGTCATGTCTGCCGTGAGCTGGCAAGGCGTTCACACTCACTGTGTATGTGGATCGTAGCGTCATGGTCTGTGTCTGGACACCAGTGCCCTTAAAAGACATAAAAGCTAGAACAGGAAAAAACACATAATGCTATGGCGTACTGAAAACATGAGGAGCTATTCATCCATCCATCCATCCATCCATCCATCTTCCATGCACCTATTCTGATCAGGACCACCTGGATCCTATCCCAGGCAGCACAGAGCAGGAGGTCACCCTGCATGGGATACCAGTCCATCCCAGGGCACATACTATGGAGAATTTAGAGCAGGGCTCTCCAATCCCAGTCCTGAAGGGTCAGTCTGCACCACAGTTTGAAGATTTCCCTGCTCAAACACACCTAATAAACCTGACAATAGGCTTGTGAGCTGAATAATGTGTGTTTGAGCAGGGAAATCTGCAAACTGTGGTGCAGACTGGACCTTCAGGATCAGAATAGGTGAGAGACATCTATTACTCTAACAGTGTGTCTTTGGACTATGGCAGGAGTAGGCAACCCTGCTGGATAGAAAACCTGCTGGACACTCGCACTCCAGGATCAGGGTCGCTTACACCTGGACTATGGGAAATTCACACGACACAGGGAGAAACTCCATACTCACACAAAAACCAGTGGGTGGATTTGAACCCCCCCCGCCCCCAAAACCCCGGAGATGAAAGGTTCAGTGATGCCCAACGAGCCACAACATAAGGAGGCAGTTGTTCTGTTTTCCTGTACAGCCTGGGCTTTTCTGGTTGGTTCTGAAGGCCCAGTTTTGATACTGTTCTGCAGTTACTGTCTGTCACCGTGGCTCGGCTGCGAGTTTGCTGTAATATCACACTTTTAGACTTGCACAAAATTCTCAACGCAATAGAAAAAATCAGGAGTTCTATGTTTGTTTTCCCTTCCTCTGAGAACATTTGTGCATTTGTAACGTCACCCGTCATCCCACAAGCCCCAGCTGGACCCTGACCTTGGCGTAAGAGCCAGGAACACACCTTCATACATCACTGGCTGTGGCCCTCGCCCAGCTTTCGCCCTCGGGACGCTGCAGTGCCTTTTCTGCCATAACTCATTCCACCTCTGCTGCCGATGGTGCTCTGCTATGGGGTGGGTCCTCGCCAGAGACAATATTTCACCCCCCTGCCCATCAGATGGCCGTACCCTATTGCTGTTGCTTAAAATGTGATGTTCTCAGCCGTTGAGGCCTGCATGCTGCGCTGCTGTTTCAGTCCGGTTAGTTATCCCTCAGTTGCTCTACTCGACAATAATGAATCATGGAACTGGATCCGTGAGCCAGCCTGGATAACATTCTCTGGTCAGCCTCACTGGAGTTTTGAGCACCTGAAGTTAATTTCACCACTATGTCTATAAATACTGCCTTGTCATGTTTCCCTGGTGTGAAATATTGCGAGTCACTCTGTACTGAAGCCTTTTCCTGAGATATTATCTGTGTTCTGATCTTGCTGTCTATTCTGACCCTTTGCCTGTTATTGTCGACTTTTCTTTACATCAGGGCCCAGGTCTCCACAACCAAAGAGGTTACAGATGACAAGTATAAAACAGGCCTAAGCCATAGTTTGTGTATTTCCAACTGCGATTCAGGTCTCAGCACAGGACAGCGAGCACCTCTGAGTTCTGCGTGGAGCAGAGGTGTAAAGTAACAAAGTGCAAAAATTTACTTACTGTTCTGAATGAAGTTTTTTTCTGGGTTTGTACTTTATTTGAGTATTTTAAGTTGTTGCGACTTTGACTTGTTATATTTCTTAGCCAAATAATGACCTTTTACTCTGATACATTCTACATGAGTCCATTGTCACTCACCCTTTAAAAAAATACTATTTGCAAAAACCATGCATCACACTTGAGCGTAGGGCTGCACGATTCTGGGTAAAATATGAATTGCAATTTTGTTCACTCAAAATTGAGATTGTGATTATCACTCCCCATTTTTGAGCAATATGTTTCTCTCTTCTTATCATTAATTTGCATTAGACATTGTCTTTGTGAAATTGGAACAAACAATAGGCCTATGTAGAGACACACTATATAGTGGTTAATATACCAATATTGTCAGAGAGTATTTAAGCTTTATAAAAGGGGCATATGAACTGGGAGGATGGGGGGAATATGTCCCCTTAATATTTAATTGCGATTCATTCAACCCCCCCAAGAAACAGGCATTCATAAAATACCCTCAAAACAATTATTTATCGTCCAGTTTGTTTCTTACCTCTTGGTTACCTTGTTAGGCATCCTTAT
>JAODKC010000038.1:21818483-21838464 GCA_026777985.1 Mormyrops attenuatus
CCAAATCAAACTCTCTCCTACAGCATTGTTTATCAATATTCAAAGTTAGCAGCACCAGAGCTAAAGACCCAACTACTGCAATTCTACAGAATAAGTCATAAATTTGTTTTGTACAGTATAAAAAACATTGTAACGTCATTCCGCTAATCGGTGCCGGCAAGATCAGGAAGTTTCACTGCTTCTTCCGATTCAAAAGAATGTACCCGCAATCCTCCTGTGAAAGCATTACCAAGGACATTACATTAAGACGCTTAAGGTGGCTTGGACATGTGTTAGGGATGGAGCAAAACCATATCCCAAGAGATGCCTTAAGATGGACACCACCTGGAAAAAGAAAATCTGGAAGACGCAAAAAACACCTGGTGTAGGACTGTGGTACAGGAGCTTCAAAAGATGAACCTGTCATGGGGAGAAGCACAACATACTGCAAATGACCGCATGCGATGGAGAGAGCTGATTGAAGCCTTATGCCCCACGAGGGATGAAGAGGATTGATTGATTGATTGATTGATTGATTGATTGATCCTCCTGTGAGAGAGCTTTAGTGCTTCACTGTAACTTAGAGTGCCATACTCAGACCTGACTTGAGTGAATGTAAAGGATAAGCTGCTTTATGTAAAATCAATAGATTTGAATGTGTAGTACTTCTTACTTTTAATTATTTACTTTGAACTAGATAAGTTTCTGATTTACCCCTGAGGAGTGTCATTCATTTTTTACTTGATACTTGCCTCCATCCATCCATGCATGCATGCATGCATGCATCCATCCATCTATCCTTTCATACTGGTTAGTCAATATAAGGTCACATAGCGCTTTTCCACCGACAGAGAACCAGTTCCATTCTGGTTCGCAAACCTACTTTTGAATGGTTCTGCATGTTTCCAATAAAAAAAATGGTTCTGAACCCAATAACAGGTTTGCGTTGAGAATAGTTGAACCTAGAATGGGAGCCGAGATGACATCACAAGTGGGCGTGTACTCTTTTACCTACAGATCTGTGACAAACATGGAGGCAAATGTAGAGTCTGTAAAGTCCATGGTCTAGTCCTTAGATGAAACAAAGTTTCTGGTGTCGATTTGAACATCAACGGAATTCCACACAAAATTTCGTGTCATGTACAGAACTTTCGTGTAATTCCAGTGGGAATGCAGAAGTTATTTTAATACAATGGTTGGCACCTGGTTCTGAATTGAACCGGTTCATGAAATGAAATGGATCCGGTTCTTTGTCAGTGGAAAAGCGCTCACAGTGAGCCACCTTGGATCTGATGCCAGTATTATTCACATGCATTTTGGGATTTTCACACTTTATTATTTTTAGTGACTCGTAACGTACATGATAATGGTTCATATGTGTCTCCATGTGATTATTTGCAGGCATTACATCACACGACATCTTTCAGGATACAGATACAGACCCTGCAAGCCAACAGTCAATGAGAGAAGACAAACTGAACACCAGCAAAGCAAAGATACTCCCATTACTGCTATATCCCTCTCTCTTAGATTGTTGGCCCAGTCAACGGCTGTGTGGTGAAATTTGTTGATTTACTGTGGGTTAATAAACCAGGAGGATTGTCTTGTAGAGACAATGGGGACTGATCCAGACCCAGGTAGTAATGTTTCCAAGAATCAGCACGAGAGATTACAGAGAGGTTTCGTTAACATACTCCTTCCTAGTGACCACATAGTTGACTGTGACAGACAAACTGACCTTCAAACAGCCCCAACTACTGGCATCCATTTTTTCCCCAGTAAATGAAGTGGACAACGTTAATGTTGGACTTTATGACTTCTTGGATGAGTGGCGGATTTCACTGGGGATGATGACATCATTTGCCTTGTGCTGCCTGCTAGTCCGCCAGGCTCACACCTCATTAGGGTCCTGATGCCTCAGAGAGCTTCACCGTGGCCAATAATCCGATAATCTGCAGTGAAGCAGTGCAGCCCCATTAGGGTAAGCTGAATGTGTGGGTCCACTGCCGCCTCATTTTCACAGCATGCATGATGAATACTTTGGAATATGTTTGGGTACTTTACCCTGTGCGTGCCAGACAATTTAGATTCACATTCATTCTTTCTAAATTTTCCACCTACTCCTGTACTATATTACAAGGCCAAAATTCTTTTGCAAAACTTTCACGAGTCTGTCTAGATGTTGTTCACTTACAAATAGTGATGCATAATGACACCCTTATAACTGCAGCTTCGTAACTGCATCTTCACCATGCAGCGTCATAAATGCAGTCTCATAATGGCATCTTTGTAACTGCAGCTTCATAAATGCAACCTCATAATGGCATCTTCGTAACGGCAGCTTTATAAATGCAGTGTCATAATGGTCTCTTCATAAGTGCAGCTTCATCACGTGGCTTCATAAATGCAGCATCATAATGGCATCATCGTAACTACAGCATCCATCCTAACTACAGTTTCATAACTGCAGCGTCATAAATACAGCATCATAATGGCGTCTTCATAATTGCATCTTCATGACAGCAGCTTCATCATGCAGATTCATAAATACACCTTCACGGAGGCCGCATCATAGTAGCTGTTTTAAAATGTTGCCTCAGTGTTGCAGTAATGTGAAAAAAATGGCACAAAGCTGTTATCCAGTGCGCATCAGTGATTGTAATGGAAAAGCTAAAGACGCAGATGGAGAAAAATAACAAATGACCTACTGTATTGGAAGTTTTATATGCACACGTGCTTTTATGCTTGTACTTTGCACAGGCTGTGTCACGCTGCCAAGAGTTAAAGGGGATCTCAGCCATGAAATTTGATTGCTCGTACGAAATAACCACCGTGACACTGAAATATGCTCAAAGGGACTCTTTTTAATCCCTGTTTGCAAAGCCCCTTCCGTATGCCTGCATAGTTACACACATATTTACACATTTACACGTGGGACGCATTCTGAGCTGCAGTCCAATGCATTACTGCCAGGTGCAGACTTAGGACTTTGCCTGGAATATCGGGTGGTGCTTTATATTGTCCTGTAGTTGGCTCCACCCACAATAGAGGCCCCGCCCCACTATTAAGCACATCCCACTGGACAGCCCTGTGAGTGAATTTTTTTTCCAATAGTAGGGGAACGCTTTAAGCTGCAGTTTAGGTGGTTCTCTTGGAAATTCCCACTTCCATGTACCTGTCTGTCTCTGAAAAATAAAAATGACAGGACACCCTGAGGACGTAATAAAAACCTGTGTGAAACGGCCTTAGTGGGCATAACATTTAAACTGATGTATATACTTCTGGAGTAGTCACAGGTGTGGTGTATGCTATATTAAATTATTCTGCTGTAGAAAAGGCCATGTTCCAAAAGTAGAGCGATTTTAAAAATTATTACACAGCATGTCTCCTGACTCAGCTGCGTATTTTAAAGGCCTTGAGCTGAAATACCTGCACTAGATGCGTGTTTAGGACATAAAAACTGGTATTCAGTTCTGTCTTGTGTAAAATAAAGGAGGCAGGATGTCACCTGTGTAATTGCTCATAAGCATCCTGCCTTTTCATTTCTAGCACTGAAAGCAATGTCGCTAATTGTTTAGAAATGGTTTATTGACTTCTCCTTTTCAATCAAGTATCATTGCTTTTGGCTACCAAAATGCTATTCATTTAATACTGTATAATATCATCAATGTTACTTGAACATCGAATTTTAAAGTATGCTGGGAATTTTTAGCTAACTTGCTAATAATTATGGTTTTAGAGGTACATTGATTAAAGGCTTTCCCAAACCATTGTATATCCCAGAATTAACATTACATATACATTACATATTCTGTTATACATTTTGTGGTAGGATTTTATGTATAATGTCTATATACTGTGTTGTTCAGCACTTTGGTAAACACTTTGTGTTTTGAAATGTGCTTTATAAATATAATAACGACATTAAATATTGAGCAGCTGGCCAGTGAAAAGCGGGATCCTGTATAATAGCCCTCATAGGGATGTGTGAGCTTAGTACATGGTGAGCCTGGATGAATACAGATATTTATTTTTCACCGATGAAAACTGGAAAAACCACAAAGAAATGACTGGACGACAGTGTCAGTGACACAGCAGACGTCGCTTTCGACTCTTCTCCCTGAGGTGAGCGGGTGGGGGACCCTTTGTGCTTCTTGGTGCGTCCTTGCCAGAGAGCGCGTGTCGACGCGTGTCTGCGCACTCCCTGCCTCCCCCCCACCAGCCGGTAGTAATGTAGTGTGAAACAGTGAGCGATTGGAGGCACTTATTTCAGGTGACCGCGATACATGGCTGGAGCACAGTCAGATAAACAAATGAAGGACCCAGGAGGGATTGGTGTGGAAAGCTCACGTCCGTGATATATGTGGGAGCCAGGACACTCGACGGAGTCATCACAAATAAACTCATTTCTCATGCAGCTCCTTGATGAATGAGATATATTCACTGCTTCAGCTGCAGTGTAGGTAATGCCAAAATCATAAATGGGCATATTCTAAGCAGGAATATGTATGGAACAAAAAACATTTCCTTTCTTCAACACGGTCCACGCAAAGAACATTGATAATATAAATGCAGTCCCTAATGTGAAGGAAGCAAAAACGTATTAAAAATCACACCAACACTTTAGCTTGTGAGAACAGCCCAGACATTTTAGCCAGGCTACAAACAGTACAGTTCTTATTATGAAAAGTAATCTTCTACCTGTGATTTTTACCAGTATGTGTCATAGTTCAAGTATTACTGATATACAGTAACACAGATGGGACAGTGTAAGGCAGACAGATCTCTGAATGTATTAGAATTTTTATTCATTGTAGTCCATCTGGAGTATATCCTAGCTACTGAATACACCATGTTCCGTGTTAAACTGTTCTTTTGTGGTTCATTCTACCCTGTTTCTTTAACTGTTGACAACGTTTTGTCCTCATGTACAAAGCTCCTGAGAATGAGTTATTGGAACATTAGGTCCATGGGGGGGGGGGGACTGGATGTGACCGTCCTGCAGTGAGGACAAGGAGAGTAAAAACTTTTCGTGCCACAGCACCCCCTCGAGTCACATCCCATCGGGTGACGTGACTCAGCATTTTTTTCATAAAGATGAGTGGGGTGTTTTTATTTTGGGGGAGGGGGGGCAGTACAAAGGACTGAGACATCCATGATCGAATTTCTGAAGGTCTGTTGATCTTGTTGTTTTTCAGGGTGAAGGATGATTATGTGGCACGGTGGTTTGTATACTAATAACTGCAAAACAAGCATTCCATTTCTTTGTTCTTATTAAAAATAAAGTTTTCTTAAGATTATAAGGGAAAACAGCACCTCTAAGTAACAAAAAAGGATCGCTGGTTAAAGGGTTAAAACAGGCATATAAAAACCACACAGGTTTAACGTCATGCCACATTAGCTGTCAGATCCAGGCCAAAAAACTTATCCATATTTTTCCCATTAGGCTTCTGACAATAAACAAAAAACTCATTCATGTTATAGAAAAATGCCTTCGGTTTTTTTGTGGTGCAACCAAGACCATAAAAAATGGAAAGATTGGGGATATGAAAAAATAGATAAGTTTCTACAAATGGCTGTGGAGAATAACCTTTGGCCTGTCCTGTTTATCTTCATCAAGCTAAATGTTTAATCTGTCCCACTCACCACAGATCATAAGCGATGGTCACTGCTCATCGCCCGTGCTCACCAGAGAAATTTAACGAAGCCACCGTCTGCTTATTAGGACCGGGGACAGCTCAGGGACCCCCAAATCTCTCCTCCGAGTCTCTGTGACACCAGTGATTGAGGGAGAGGCCCTGTAACATTGACCTTCAGAGTTCTCACTATTTCCATGGAAACGGAAGGTGGGACCCTGGCTGAGGCTGATTCTGGGCTTGGGAGTTACTGGGTTAAATCCCGGAACCAGCTGCAGTGTTGGTCTGGTTGGCAACTCAAACTTTACAGTGAAACGGGTGGATAGAATCTATTTAAAAACATCTCTGCGAAAAGGAGCTCACTCAAGGCTGAACTTTTAGATAGGACAGACAGACAGACAGACAGACAGACAGATACATAGATAGATAGATACATAAATAGACAGATAGATATAGAAGGACAGTGCAGTGTATGAGAATGCCTGAGTATCTGGTTTTGTAGTCCCTTGGTCAAAATAATGTTCCAAAAACCACAAAGGCTATGAAAATGATTGTGCTATATTCTTTGTTGAATGTTTCAAAGTTTGTTGAACTTGTGCAGGCATAAAGCAAAACACCAGGGTAAATAAAACAACCAAGGTGCACAAAGCACACAGTGCAGAATTAAGAAGAGGAAAGGTCAGAAAAGCGAAAGAAAAGTCCCCCTGCCCGGAGCCAATGAGCCAACGCGGAATCAGGTGAAGGCCTCGCTCCTCAGGAAAAAACACCTTTTTTTTTTAAATATGCAAAGCTGTCGAAAATCACTCAGTGTTGTATCACATTTCCTCACCGTCGGTCAGTGGGTTGATGAGTAAAACACCACACGGGGTGATTGAGGAAGTCCTTGATTGTGCACCAGGCGGAAACATGGGGTGAGACCAGGCGCTCGGTGAGTGACAGGAGGGGCTGTTTTCGCGTCGGCTTTCCTGGCTGTCAGGATCGGATCTGTAGTGTTTAACCCCCCCCCTTGGAAGTTCAGTGGGGATCGTGTGTCTCCTTGTTGATGAGTGAAGAACTTGGGCTGGGGGTGGGGTGGGGGGGCGTTTGTGGGGAAGATGCTGGCAGGCAATGTCACAGATGTGGCAGCCGGATCCATGATGGACGGGTTAGTCCCACAAACAGGGGTCCTTCGATGACATATCCAGGCTGCACACACTGGTGCAATGTTCACAAAGCTAAAAAGCTATGCTAAAGCTACATTCGACCATACTTACAATTAGCTACTCAAAACAGTACACTGGCAGTTTTCACATTCACTCTTCAGCTTCAGCTGCTTCTCATACGTGTCACAAAAATGAATATGAAGCACAAGAATAATTGTGAAATACATACAGAATCTTTAAGTCCAAATTGTGTTCATTGGGCTCCCGTTTTCTGTCTGCAACATCAATTTTTTTTTCTGCGCTTCAGTTCCGCCTAGTACGACTTCTGGTCGCTACTCCCGCCGCGCAGCAGCGTAGCGTGCGCACTCCCGGCATCATAGTTCTTTGTACTTGCGTATGCCCTTAAAATGATGCTGAATAACGACTTGTGAACATTTCAAGTTTCGAACGACCGTTCGGAACGTATCTCGTTTGTGAGTAGAGGACATCTGTAGTTTCACGATTTTATGTGTTTTATGGTTTCTGTTAAAAGCTGCTGGACGACTCTCTCTGCACTCTTTAGATCTATGCTTTGTTAGATCTTCCAGGCTGAATAGAGAGCTCCTTTGTTTTACAGGAGCCATGTTTTCTCTAAAATCGCAAGAGAAGATCTAAAACGGCAAGAGATGTGTCCCTCCTTGCCTCCTCTCTCCGGTGCGCCGGAAAATGATCGGAGGTCAGATGCCTGTATTTTTGCCTGAACTTCAGCAGAAGAAAAACAGAATGATTATAAGTTAATTGCGCAGCAGGGGGGGGCTGCTACCAGGAAACACCTGCAGCCCCGCAGATGAGTGCAAGGTGGGAGAGACGGACCTCGTGGGGAAAAGTCCTCAGAAAGCCTCGCACAGTCCCGGGTGGTGTGGGCTGTTCCAGAAGCTCACTGTAACTCTTTAGAAAATGGTTATGTTTGGCACACCGTTGCGAGAAGCTGAGGGCTGACTGAGGCTTTTCAAAGGCAAAACAAAGACCAATTATTATTCCATGATATAAAAAAGAGCCGCATCCCTGAGCAGCCCTCCTCCGCTTCGGCTCTCAGAGACGGTCGGCCAGACGTTTTTGAGGATTCTTTGACTTATGGGGCTTTTAGTGAATCTGTGTGAAAGGTGTGAAAAGGCCGCTACTGATCATATCAGACGGCGGCAGAAGAAATGACCTGGCGCCACCCAGATGTTAATGCTGACCCTACAGCTGAGAGGGATTCTCTTTGTTTCAGCAGTGCTGAAGTGTTTGAGGTGACTTTCAGTCTGAAAGACGTGGAAGGAAATAAGATAGCAAACACTCCATCAGTCTTCTCAAGCTGCAGGAATGATGTGGTACCTGGAAAGTCCAGTTTGTCAGTTTCTGAACTGCTAAAGCCTTCATAGCAGGCAGATCAGATTAGAAGTACTGCTTCCTGTGTTATTTTATTTTCATCTCTCATTTCACTTACGGATTCTTCATCTTAATACCTTCTCAAATAAGTAAATTTTTCCTACAAGATCACCCATCAGGAAAATATTCGATAAGGAACACTATGAGGAAATTCACATTCAAAATATTGCAACTTTAAATGCTGGTCAGGAGTGCTGAGAATTATAGTCTTGATTTTTCCGTATTACATATTTACACAAAGAAGTGAGGCAAATAGCACGTTACAAACATACCTGCCGCCAAGGAGTCGTTTAGGCATAAGTGCAGTTAGGCTGAGCTTCCAGTGAACGCCCAGGTACCAGTGTCAGCTGGACTGGAGCAGGAGCTACACAACGACTTCTAACAAAGCAAGAACCTAACAAGATTATTCTAGGACCAGAAGTGCAGCATAGGAACCTCCAGGAATGTAAAGTGGCATCAGGGTAAGAGAGAAACTCATGGTAAAGATGGTTCCAGAGGTTTTTCTTGAAGGTGGGGAGGGAGTATGATGACCGGACGTGGTTTGGCAGCTCATTCCACCGCCAGGGAACCACACTAGAGAAATGTCTGGAGAGACATTCCAAACGAACAAAGGGGGCCAGATTGGACAAAGGCTGTGAGGTGCTATTTGATGGAGATGGGAGCCTGTCCATTGATGTATCTGTAAGTCAGCCAGTCACTCGGGAGGAATCCAGTCAGTAGAGAGCAGCATCAGGGGATGATGTCACTTTACCGTGCCAAGTGCTGCTCATAGAGTAACTTCTTTCTCAAACTATCTATCTGGGGTTTATTTCAGCAAATGGACTTTATAATATAACATACTGGATTCAGTTTGCTTTTGGGCTTCCTCTGCCAGCCCCTGGAGGATGGTCTCCCCCTTTGAGTCTGGTTCCTCCCAAGGTTTCTTCCTTCTAGGGAGTTCTTCCGTGTCATTGTCGCATCTGACTTCCTCTCTGGGGACTTTGGGCAGGAACAATGTAAAGCACTTTGAGCCAATGCAATACTGCGAAAATGTGCTATATAAATAAATTGAATTGAATTGAATTCAACTGGCACAATGTCTCAAATAACGTTTGACAACAACAAATCCCTCCTTGGATCATGTCTCAGTTTCCCATACTCTGCAGGAACTAAAGCAGACATGAGTGAAACGAGCACCAAGAACCTTGAACTTGATGCGAGTGCAGATAGGGAGCCAGTGAAGCGAGACAAGGAGGGGGGACATGAGTACGCTCCGGCTGAATGAGTATCAGATGTGCTGCCGTGATCTGATAGCACAGGCTGCTAGTAGAGAGTGTGCCTGTCTGCTCAGCCCTGCTTGGCTGCCCTCTCACCCATGCTTTCAGGACAAATCGCATAAGTGTGTTGGAAGTGTTAAGGAGCCATGGTGGGGCTTTGGGGATTAAGCGGTTTTGATTCTGCCTAAAAGCAGCAGTTAAGGGCTCGATTAAATAATGCAAGACCCGTCAGCTTTGGTTCTTGGGGATCAGGCACCGCTGACGGGTAGACTGCTATCCTACCGTCCCGAGTGGCTTCCGGGTGTCACGGCACAGATGATTAGGGTGTGGAGCCCAAACAGCTCTCAGAGATCATAGGCCGAGGTGAGAGAATGCCTGAGAAAGCATTCATTCATTGGGAAATGATTTATTCAGGGCTGAGGTGTTTGTGAGTGAGCCACCTAACACACCGCTGGTGCTGGGGAAGGATGATTCTGGAAGAATCAGGCGTTCAATGCTGTCTTCTTATTGGCCAGCTGACTGAGAGGGTATTTCTCGCCCCTTAATCGCTGTGGGGGATCCCTGTCTATGGCACTCCTACGGATCTCCCAGCCTGTCACAGGACAGGGATCTGACCCACAATGACAGGTCATTTGTTTTTAATTAGTCCTTATATTGCATGCAGGGGCAGCGCAGTGCTTAGCACTGTTGCCTCACACCTCTGGGATCTGGCTTCAATTCTCCAATTGGGTTTAATGTGTGTGCAGTTTGCACGTTTTCCCTGTGTCATTGTGGGGTTTCCTCTGGGTATCCTGGTTTCCCCCCCACAGGTTATTCCCTGCCTTGTATGTGTGAGTGACTGGTGTGTGAGTGTGCCCTGTGATGGGTTGGCACCCCATCCTGGGTTATTCCCCGCCTTGTATGTGTGAGTGACTGGTGTGTGAGTATGCCCTGTGATGGGTTGGCGCCCCATCCTGGGTTATTCCCCGCCTTGTATGTGTGAGTGAGTGGTGTGTGAGTGTGCCCTGTGATGGGTTGGCACCCCGTCCTGGGTTATTCCCTGCCTTGCACCTGTAGCCTCCAGAATTGGCTGCGGACCGCTGGAAGAGAGCAAAAACGCGGACCATCGGTGGGTCCCTGAGGAATGGGTTGGGAAACATTGATTTAGAGCATCTAAAACCAGGAGCTAAGTAAGGATCTAATATCCCAAGATAATCTTTTAACTCTAGGCCTCCAAATACCACTGTAGGTTCAGAATCAAAGCTATTTTTTAACTTTTAAAAGCTTCATGTTCAGTTTTCGAGGACAGTTCACGCTGCGAGCAGGGCCGGTTCCTGCCTCGGCGGGAAAGCGACATCCAAACAGAACTCGAAAGTGTGCTTCAGCATCCACTCAGTCCTGCCCATCAAATATTCATATTTCTGTGAACGGGAATCCAGAGAGGCACATTGCAAAGGCTGAGGATTGCGGGATAAACGCACAGGCATCTATTAAAAAAGAGGACAAATGTTCCTCATGGTTCTTTTAAAGCGATTCAGAGGCCTCTGAACTTCACTTGTCCTGAGATGTCTGTAGTGATGCTTTGGGAGAGGGTGGGATGCAAAGATGTGAAAATGGATATCACTCAGGAGACCTTGTCAGAACGTTATAGAATGTGACTTGGTGCTGAGATGGCCTCAAGTCTTGGGAGGGGTGGGGAGGATGTCTCACCAGTCAGAGAGACTGGGGGTTGTGTGGACAGCCACCCTTCAAACTGGCAGGAGTGAGATAGCGAAGTACAGGGAGCCAGACGTGTTGTGATGAAAACGACCCGGCCGGCGAGATGAGCCAAGGCACGATACGAGTGGTGGGAGTTCTCTGGGGCGTCCATGCGGCCAAATCCCTCTGCATTGCGGCTGCAGGCTAAAGGGGGCCACGGCTACCCCACTCTCTGCAACAGCGTCACCTAATGTGACAGACTGCGCATAGGCTGGGGGTGCGCATCTTCTGACCCTGACCCTGCTGTAGGCGCTCTGTGTCTGTGCATTCAGTAACGAGCTCTAAAAACATTAACATCCGGCTGGGTGGAAGCTGCAGCTATTCCGCCACACAGATCAGAGAGGGGGGACAGAGAATTATACGGGAGCCAAAGCAAAGATAATCCTACACTCTGGGTCCATTTAAATAATTTAGCCGTCATCAGTTTCGCGTAGATCAGGGGGTCGAAGCGGCCGGGCCCGTGGGGCAGGCCGGCTTTGCAGCACAGCCGAGCTGTTAATTAATGAACCTATTTGGCTTTGATGAAGAGCACAGCTGTAGTGAAAGGCCTCGCACACTGAGGGTCACGGTGACCGGGGGCTGGGGGCCGGCGGCACAAGTCTTTCACGGTGTGCTTTAAATGGCACGCAGACGGGTGGCATGTGCGTGCAAGATGGGATGACGCGGAGTTACGGGGGCGGTGGGGGATTTGGGAGAGTCGGGAAAGAATGTGAGCAGAAGATGGTAGGAGCCACACAAGTCAGCACCTCGCTGCCAGAACGTCAGGAAATAGAGAAAAGATCCGGAAAGTACATGAAGTAAAGTGAAAGTGAAGTGAAAGGGATTAGTTGTCATTGTTGACACCACAGCACACAGTGCAGAACAATGAAATGTGTTCTCTGCATTTAACCCATATGTGACATAGCAGGGGGCAGCTAATTCAGCGCCCGGGGGAGCAGTGTTTGGGGGCGGTACCTTGCTCAGTGGTACTTTGCTGGTCGGGGATTCAAACCAACAATCTTTCAATTACAAGTGCGCTTCCCTACCCATTAGGATGGAAAAGTCAAACCAGCCATCCTGCCAATGCAACACAGATTCATGATACATATAGTCTGTAAAAACTGATTTCATCGTTGTCATTTTATGTTTATCAGATACTTTTTTCTAAAGTGATATACAATTTTGAGTGCAAGCAGGGTCAGCCTGTACCTGGAGCAATTGGGAGTTAAGCACCTTGCTCAAGGGCCCAACAATAACCCTGGGAATTGAACTGGCGACCTTCCAGACACAGGCCCAGGGCCCTAACCCACCGAAGTCCACACCGCTCCGTTTGGTAACTGCTTGATTATATGCCAGTAAGCGGTTACGCATTAATACAGCTGAACAGTATGTTGTCAAGAGTGAAAGTTAAAATGTAGTGAAACTGGTCGAATGCAGTGGGAGGTAAAATTAAAATTCCCATGAAATGATCAGCTTCCGTCAGGCGTCGCATCACCACGTCGTGCCGAGTGGAGCTCCGGTGGGGGTGCGAGGCTGCCGGGAGCCGCTAATGGAAGGTAACCGGACTGCCTCGCCTCCGGACCGGAGGAGCATAAGGCTGCAGAAATGGGAGGCAGGCGGGCAGAGGCATCAGCGGAGCGGAGAGGTACATTTCACAATGATTGATGATCACGTCGAGGAGGAACGGAACATGGTCTCTGTGCTCAGCAGCTCTGCGTCCTGAATAAATAAGTAAATGGCAGAAGCTGAAAGTCACAGGTGTACAGTGTGGTCCAGTCTAGCGAAGCTTAATCCGACCACACATTTAAATACAAATTAAATATATATGTAGTATTCTCGTTTTGTTCCATTAACTTCTTTCATGAGAGATAAAATGTGGCACTGATGTGTTACCTTCGGCTGCGTCCCGTGTTTCCGTGTTTGCACAGTTTCCGGACTGAAGCTTGCCGATATTTCACAGCTGACGTGCCTGCAACTGCTTATGTGTTTTTTTGCATAGCACAGATGTATAAATAACCACAAATTGATCACTCCCTGAGGAGGGACAGAAACAATGTTCAAAAACTTTATTCAGGGGAGCATAACTTTTCCAAACCAAGTAGTATGAAATAAATCCAACAAACACAAACCACTCATGCATCTAACCGTCTTCCAATCCAGTAAAGGGTTGCATGGAAAAATTAAATATTAAAGCGTAAACATAATTCCCTTAAATACACTCAAAAATGCCATCAGACCCCCATTAGGATATGTGCTTATATATCCTATAGCTTATTACGGCTGGAGCGATGGATGGATGGACACACAAAAAATGAAGAATTACGCATTAATTACAAATCAACAAGCTTTTAATGCTGAGGTATCACAAGTACGGAACATTTCACATGAGGAGGTTAAGGAGTGGATGACTCTGATAGAGGGATATGAATTCTTCGGGGGGTGGGGTCCAGATCTGTAGACTGTGAGGCACACACCCCCCACCGAACTTGGTCCCACCCGTAGCACTGAAACATCACCGATAGGCCACTGAGATCCTAAAAACGCTGATGAATGCCTCATGTTTGCCATAAATTTTAGTTGACGCCTAGCGAAACGATCCCTGCGTTTCTCAGATTACTAGATCATTCCTCATCCAGGCAGATGGCCAGTTGATTGCTGGTCCTGTCGAAAGATCCGGGATTCTTTTGAATAGTGATATGATTAAAATCTGATGGACAACCAATTCCTATTTCTGTTAGTCAGCCAGATGATTTGAGGTTATCTCACATCATCTCCATAATTTGATCGGAAGGTTGTAGGTTCAAATCCCATCTGTGTAGGGTGATTTCACCTTTGGTTCCTTGGGCACCCCAGGGACACTGGCTGCCCCGGATCCTCAGAGTCACTGTGCACACAAGCATGTACTAAATAAAGACGAATGTGACAGAATTCCTAACTACTGGACTTGAGAAAATGAAATGAGGACAACAATTTATTTCATTCTTCAACCATTGTGGGGAGAAGACAATGAGAAGTCAGATAGAGACAGTGGTAATGTGGTGTTTTGTAGCTTTTACCTGGTTATCCAGAGGTGGGTGGTACGTTTTCACCTGACAAGTTTAACGTGTAATTGTTGCCTTTCCTTCCGTCTCCCTCGTACCAGCGTATATCAGCGTATGTGGGGGAAGAGACTTTCATGTCTCAGCCAAACTGAATTGTCTTGGGATTGTTGTGTGCTACACAGCATATGAAGCAAACAGCCAGCCGTTCTCTTTCTGTTTCTCACACACACACACACACACACACACACACACACACACACATGCGCGCACACACACACACACACACGCACACACACACACACACACACACACACACACACACACACACACACCAACACTTTAGCAAACTTTTTGGCTCATCCCAAAAGTAAAAAAAAAGCCCTGTGGTTGTATTTCTGCTGTTATAAGCAGTTCATATTCTATTACCAGCACACAATATATAAAAAATGTGTTTGCCAATAGCTGGGTGCTGCAAGATTTATTATATAACAAATGGCGAGTGTCCCGCCATTACAGTAAATGATGAATGCCGCGTCTCTCAGTCAAACATGGCTGCAAATAACAATGTAATTTGGCTTGTCAGCAGTGCAGACCCCGTCTGCCTGACACCCTACAGTATTTATCCATTAAACCCAGTAGGAAACGTGCCTTTTTCTTAACTGATGTTTCCATCTAACGGGTTCAGTTAAGCACAAGCGGTCGCTGGAGAAAGACCGCCTCTGTCTCAAGCCATTTATTAAAGTCGAGTTTCGATTCTTAAAAACAAAACACCGGCCCCTCCCCAGC
This sequence comes from Mormyrops attenuatus, assembly GCA_026777985.1. Taxonomy (NCBI): domain Eukaryota; kingdom Metazoa; phylum Chordata; class Actinopteri; order Osteoglossiformes; family Mormyridae; genus Mormyrops; species Mormyrops attenuatus. The sequence goes on from JAODKC010000038.1 coordinate 21,833,450, forward strand.
CTGAGGAGACGTACCACTCTCTGTTATCTGAAGGCGCAAACTGTCCTGTTGGCGGTTAAATTTTGTCATGGTAGTTATTTTAATTTTACTTCAAAGACGACTGAGGATCATTTGATTTGCGAGATCGGAGCAGAAAAAAAAAACGGCCTGCCCACAAGTCCATCAGCGCTTGGCCGAAGTTCAACGTTAGGTTCGACAGCCCAAGCCGAGAGGGGCCTTTCATAGGCGTACAGGATTCAGATGCCGTCCCTGAGCACTTACAAATCATGGCTTTAAGACAGTTTTTCTGCAAAAGTTACAGTTAAAAGGGGTCTTTGCAGTGATCAGTGTTGAATAAAAAAACTCACACGTGGCACAGTTACAGCTGTCATAGTAGAATTAGTATGAAATAACTCGTCTGTTAAAAGCAATGGGCATTAATAAAGGAAGCATGTAGACATGTGAAACGAGAAGAAACAGGGGAAGTGGAGAGCAACCATCCATGCCAAGGGTAAGGATCAAAGAGGCCAGTGAAGGGGGTAGGAGGACCTCTTAGTGCTGTAAAATCCATCCATCCATCCATCCATCCATCCATCCAGCTGCTTATCCAGTACATGGTCATACATATGGAAAATGCAATATATTTAAAATTATGCTCCACAAAGTGTTATTGGTGATTTTCTTTTCACTGTATCTGACTCCCCACTAAGGTTTACAACTTCCCAGTGCCTCCCATTGCCTCCCAGTCCTGGTCCGTGTGATTCACCACATGTACTCAGCTAAGTTATCCATGTTATCCATTCAAGCATCATTGAGGTGTTAATGCGACATTCTACATCGCATTAAATCACATTGCGGAACATGATTATGCTGAGATTATGACATGAATCAAAACAAATGTAAACGTTCTTCAGTTGATTGCTCTAGGGATCTGAACAAGTAAATGCTGACTAATTTAAATAATTAACACTGCGTTATTCATCTAAAGGGAAAAAACCAACGATATCTAGTCATTTTTCATATCACAGTTACACCTTGACGGCAATTTATTGTAACACAGCTAGGAAATGAAAGCAGGTTTTGTGAAACATTATTTTGCATTTCAATCTAAAAACAGTTCAATCAAGCCTCATTATTAAAGAGCTCAGTTACAAATAAGAGATACTGAAGACAAGGAGAGACAAAGGACTATCCTGTCCAGTGGGCACATTAGCAGCTGAACTGGGTTCTGCCTGTATATGTACATGCATGTATGTGTATCTGCCTGTATATGTACATGCATGTATGTGTATCTGCCTGTATATGAACATGCATGTATATGTATCTGCCTGTATATGAACATGCATATATGTGTATCTGCCTGTATATGAACATGCTTGTATGTGTATCTGCCTGTATATGAACATGCTTGTATGTGTATCTGCCTGTATATGAACATGCATATATGTGTATCTGCCTGTATATGAACATGCTTGTATGTGTATCTGCCTGTATATGTACATGCATGTATGTGTATCTGCCTGTATATGTACATGCATGCATGTGTATCTGCCTGTATATGAACATGCATGTATGTGTATCTGCCTGTATATGTACATGCTTGTATGTATATCTGCCTGTATATGTACATGCATATATGTGTATCTGCCTGTATATGAACATGCATGCATGTGTATCTGCCTGTATATGTACATGCTTAAATGTGTGTCTGCCTGTATATGAACATACATGTATGTATGTATGTATATAGAAGTCTCCTTGTAAACTTCATTCAGTCATTCTCCACTGCTTAGCCAGGGACCCGTCTGGGGTCAGAGAGACTCTACCCCGTGGATGGAGGCCCGGCCACCAGGCACTCGCCTACCAGCTCTGCCCGCCAAGTCTGGCTCCAGGGCGGGGCTCCCGGTCTCCCCAATAACATGGGGAGGGGTCACATGGTCCTGTCTGTCACTCTTCATAGGAGTCCATGTGAATCACAGTCTGCTCAATCACCTAGGACCAATTTGCCTTAGGAGACCATACCAGGGGCAAAACCCCCTGACAGCAGAGCTCCTAGGATCTCAGAGGCACGCAAACTCCACCAAGATAAGGCAGTGATCCACAGAAGGGCCTTGTAAACAATAATATAAAAATTGAAACAAAACAATTAACAGAAGGGAAATTACTTTTTCTGCGATGCGCAGCTCACAGTGAATTTGAGAGGAAAGCGCTCTTGGACGACCGGCGCTGTAGCGTCTCCTTAGACTGAACATCAAAAGCCCTCCAGAGTGCTTCTGCCGAGACAGGTGAAAATGTGCCGATGCTCTGAGACAGGGGTGTCCTGGGGGGCCGGAGCCCTGCGCATTTTTGGGTTTCCCCTCTTTAACACACCTGATTCAGCTCCTTGTGCTAATTACCACACAGCTCGAGAGCTGAATCATTTGTGATGGAACAGGGAAAGAACTAAGCTCCATAGGGCTCCGGCCCCCCAGGACTGGAGTTTGACACCCCTGCTCTAAGACTCACGGCAGTACATGTGTTAAGTAATACCAGTCCACACCATGGCGAGGAATCTGTTTGTGCACCCAGCCATGGAACAAAAGGTCCATTGGAGGTGTTGCAGCAATACAGTTGGAATTTCTTTTTTTGGGGGGGCCGATGGTTATGGGGTTGACGCCACTTACTTTTTTTTCCTTCTGCACGCGTGCGATGTCACTCCGGCGGTCCCAGAGGACAGCCTGGGCCTGTCAATTGCGGGAGGCGGTGGCCTCTGAGATGCTACTTGCTTGACATCTCCGCACGCCTTCCCGTTATTATCCTTCTGACCCGGTGTGTGATTGAACATGTTTGTTTCGCAGAGACAGGAAGCGTCCCCTCTTTGGGGGGAGGGCTCTCAGGCTCGCTGTCCGATGGGGCACACTCCCGTGGGCACTGGGCAACATCATGTCCCTTTCCATCAAATCACAAAACCATCACTGACAAATTGTGACAAATGTAACGTGTGCTTATGCGACTGCAACACAGAGGAAATTTGAGTTTTCTCTAAACAAGAAAATTTGTTTTTATTTGACCAGGAGTGCTGAGAGTGTGACGGCTTAACTTTTTCCAATGTTAATGGCAGGCATATACCGTAAAATGTGTAAACAAATTACTGGAAATGACCAAATGAAAGCATTAATAAAACTGACTAATCTGTTGTGCGAGTGAGCCTGGACACTGTGACCCAGTAGTCTGAGAGCAATAATGGAAAATGGATGGATGGGGATGTTTACATATGAAATTTAAGCATTAAATACCTTTCTCAGGTGCTTAAAGTAAGAGAATGAAGACAAACAAAACAATAGAAAAAAGACCCAAAAAAGCACACATTTATTACCAGTATATTTGTCTATACACTCTGTGCACTTCAAAATGTTGTCTTCATATGGAGGGTATAGAATTATTGTAAATTGTTGCAAAGCTTCTGCTCTGAAACTGGCTCGAAAAATGTGACCTTATTTCGGTTTAGGCTGCAATCAGACCCCAGGGCTGTGAGTGTCACGCAGGGTCTGGAAGGTAAATGGTGGACGGACACCAGAAGCTTTTGGAGATAAAGCTTTCAGCTCCTTTCTGGATGAAATGCAGCCAGATCACACACAGCCTAAGGTCCAGGCAAGACGGAGCTGCAGAGGACTGGGCATGAGCTGAGTAATGGAGCCAATGGGGGCACTGAAGATTGGGCTGCTTGTCCAATGAGATACTGAGGTTCCCAGTGACCATGAAGTCTAGCTGCTAATTTGCTAATTTAAACTGGGGAGGCGGAGCCCCAACAGCTGATTGATCTGGGTTGACCTCTAAGTCCTGCTGCTTCCCTCCAGCAGTAAATCTGTCTGCTTGAACCCCCAGACATCTGATCAACATAAACACAGCCCCCCACCCCCCTACTCCAGTTTTGGTAGAAAAGTTTTAGTAGTTTTCCAGGTGAAATTCTGCGTTTCGGCAGGGTGTGAGTCTGTAAATACCTGCCTGAGCTTTGTGTTTCAAGCTTGAATGCAGCCCTGTAATTTCAGCCGCCATGTGAAAGCAAGTACCCGCAGAATTGCAACTAAAGGATGAAAGAACATTTTAATTAACGGCTGGTTGCCGAGAGAGACGAATATCCTGTCAGAATCACAGTTTTTTTGTTTAAAGCTGCGTGTCCTTCCGACCCCCCCCCCCCATGACATGAGTCATCGTGTTCTCTGGGAAGTTTTTAAAGAGCATCTTACAAAACACGGCAGCGCTCAATCCAGAGCCTCAGCGAGGGGGAATTAATGCCGCACGTGCTCCTTGCCATTTCCACGGCCGCGATTCACGGCCCTTTGCTGGGTCACTGTTTAATTGGGCTGGGGCGGTCCTACGTAGCGGTACAGTGAGCGGACAGGATGCTTGCCTCTTACGGGAATGTTAACCTGAGTCAATTAGCCATTGCCCTTATTATCATTCTTGTGCGCTCCTTTTATCCAGAGCCAATTACCAGCCTAGAATTTTCTACAGTTGGTTATTCCCTGAATAAATTTCAGCTAAGTGCCTTACAACAGCAAGGAGCCTCTGTGGAGCTGAACCTGCCACCTTGTACTTAAAGTTCACTTCCTTAATCATTATGTTCCTTCCATAATGCAGAACATTGCTTGACGTGAGTCCATAGGCATCTGATTTAAGGTCTAAGCAGGAACAGAAGAACTGGCGCAGATTTTATTATAACGTTTTATCATGACTATTTGATCAAGCACCAAGATGAAGATCAGAAAGCATATTTTCTGGATAAACTCTTCCAACAAATGATGACATGACCGGCAATGAAAAAACAGAGGAATCAATATATCAGTGGAGTGGAGGAGTTGAGAATCAGGCAAGGATGTTCTGAATGCTGGGTAGGGAAGACAACAGGCGATGACGGGCCGGCACTGGCTCCGCCGCCCCCTATGGACGTGCCAGCTCATAGCAGCCTTCCTGGCACTGGTCATAGTCACTCAGCACTTTCATTGTAGCCTGCGCCCATTATAATTTTCTTTGATTACCTACGGAGGCGGTTGGAG
>JAODKC010000038.1:21856441-21869222 GCA_026777985.1 Mormyrops attenuatus
CCCCAATGTTTAATTTGGATTCATTCACCCCCCCAAAATAAACAGACAATTGCATTTAGATTAATATATAAGTTGTGTCCCACCCTCCTATGCTGTTGTTTGTATTATTATTATTATTATTATTATTATTATTATTATTATTAGTAGTAGTAGTAGTATTGTTTGATGCTTAATCAGTTCATATTGCTTGATACTTGTATCAAACTTTTTTACATATATTTTTATTCGATTTACATATCTTGGCAAAATAATTGAAACGGCACATGAAAATAGACCTCGAATTTGAAGTAACTAAATCGCAGTTATAGACTCAGCTAGAAAAGTGGGTGACGTAAGGCTGGAGGCCCATGATCCTCCAGCTACGACAGAAGCATCTGATCAGCACTTTGCTATGTGAGTTTTCAAAGCAACATGAGGCTGCTGAATCAGGAGGTGTCACTCAAAGAGTCGGTGCAAAGTACAGATATATCGGTAAAAATATACTAAATTATTCAATGTTTCAAGATGGATAGTCGCTAAAATTATGCCAAACACGGGCACAGTACATTGGCAAAGAAAAACACTGGACGCAACAACCCACGAACAGGGAAAAACAGACACTGAAGGGTGTAAATGCTAAAAACCAAAGCACACATGCTGTGGGAGTCATTTGATTAGACGATTGCTTTGCATGGTGACACAATGGCCAAGGATTATTACAGGATATTTTATAGGCTCTGGTGCATCCTATGGTGGGAACACTGTCCCTCACGCTACTGCATATTCTGGATGTTACCCGCAAACACAGTGCTACACAAACCCTTACATCCATCCATCCATCCATCCATCCATCCATCCATCCATCCATCCATCCATCCATCCATCCATCCATTTTCTGTAACCACTTGCCCTACTCTGGCTGGCAGGGGTCTGGAGCCGATCCTGGAGGCTAGGGGTGTAAGGCAGGGACTAACCTAGGATGGGGTGCCAGCTCATTGCAGGGTGGGCAGGCACGCACACACACACACACACACACACACACACACACACACACATGCACGCACACAGATTTGTAATTATATCTTTGTGGGGACTCTCCATTCATTTCTATGGGGAAAACTCTAATCCCAACATGACGACCTTAACCTCTACCCAACCCTAACCTTAACCATAAGTAACCAGACTAAATATGAGACTTTTGGCATTTTTAGTGTCTTGACTGCTTTCGCAGATCTTTGTGGGGACCTGAAAAGTGGTCCCCACAATGTGAAAATAACAGGTTTTAATTACATTGTGGGGGACATTTGGTCCCCACAATATAATATAAATATAATCCACACATATGCAATTTGCAAAGATCAATTAACTTCAGCAGGTTTTTGCACTTTGGCAGGAAAACCAAAGCAGACCGCACAGAAAGGACATGCAAACGACACACACACACAGAGCCATGGTGGAGACTCAAACCCTGGTCTCAGATGAGGGAGGCAACAGTGCTAACCACTGCACCACCATGCTACCCTGACCCAGAAGCCTTTGTTAAAAAATCTGAGAGGTATCCTGTGGATGACTAGTGAGTCACTGCAGGCTTCAGGAGTGTCCGCCTAGGTACAATACAATCATGAGGTCAGATGTCTTCTATTACCTTCCCAGATCTGGATGCCACTGAGCCTTTATGGAAAGATCTAGAGCAGGGCTGGGCGGCCCTGACCCCGGAGTGCCGGTACCCAGCAGGCTGCCCCTCCTACCCCCCCTGGACTTTGTCCTCCTCATATTCTTCTCTTTCATTCCTGTTTTTGTTGGCTCTTCCTTTAAAAAATGCACCAGAGCGTGGATGTGCTCTGCTTCTAGGGGGCGGAGGTCAGTCTTCTGGGCAGTGGGGTTACAGACAGTGTAGTAGACTGGTGGGGGTTGGTGGGGAGGGTGCACTAATCCGTCATGGATGTTGAGAGGGCAGCTCTGAGTCGCCGTCTCTATGGGCACCGGCAGTGAACACACTTTAGGATGTACAAAGGCAGCCTTTACATGTGCACGCATGCCGGAACACGCAACCCCCACCCGACCCCCCGTGCATCTTGGCATTGAGCCGGAACTTATTAAAAGAAGCTGTTCTTTAGCACTCATTTAAATAACAATGTACTGCCTGGTGCTTGGGTGGGGCGGGGTGATGGCGCTAGGATATGGGCGGGTCGTCCCAGCGGACAATATGTCCGTCTTTGGATTCCATAGGGCTGGTCGGCCAGTAGCGGGGTTCTGCGGTCAGCTGACCTCAGCTGGAAGCCTGTTGCTAGCAGCAGGTGTGGGGGGGGCATGTTTCCAGGCAGGGGAGTGTGGGGATCAGGGCGGGGCTGTGGTGATGGTGGACCTTGGGCTTGGGGGGGACGCTGCTCCTGGGAATGCGCCGCCATTGACCTAAGATGATCGTTTTGGGGTTTTTGCACTAAATGTGACTTTCAGGCTCTGAGGACAAAGGAGACGAGCACTTAACCATAAATAAAAAGCCCTTTTGATACATACCTTCTAATATAGGTACCATATGGCCATCTCATCCATGGGGGATTCTCCATTCAAGCATAAATTGCTTTTTTCTGGGGGGGGTGGGGGGTGTCAGTGGACCATACCTGTGCCTGTTTGTGAAGGTGCTTATGTAGCGAACGCCTTGCGGCACCCCAACTGGCATCTGCCGCATTGGCCATTAGCCGCTTTTTCCAGCCCCAGGATTCTTGAGAGCTCGCAGAAGCAGATCGGCAAAAAAATAAAAAAAAATTATAAAGATGGAAAAGATGAGAGCGTGCTGGGCTGAGCTTCTCTGGATATCGGTGCCCGGGGAGCTGGTGGGAGCAGGAGGAGAGCAGGAGCGAGGAGACGCAGGCGAGCCGATGACAGCAATCTTCCCCTGAAACTCAACATTAGAGGAAAATGTCATCTCCACAGATGTAATTTACAGCTCATCTGCTTCCTAAAAATGCACTTTTCTAAATGGGCCCAGGCTTGGAGTGCATGTTACCGGGGGGAGGGGGCAGGGTGGGCGTTGAGGGGGGCAGGATGGGCTTGGAGGACAAGGAGGGTGATAGCTGGACTTGGGCTTTAATGACGTGAAAAACATGGCACAGTACCATGAATAATTAGCTGTGCTTTTACAATGAAGTGATAATGCAGGCAGAGATGGGGGAAAAAGGCAAGTTAAAGGCTGAGAAATCTCGATGCAGATTAGGCATGAAACATGCAGCCTGGCCTAACCCGAAGAGGCACTCGGAGGGCGCCTAAGCGAGGGCGCAAAACAAAAGGCGCTTTTTAAGAAGCGGTGAAGCTGTGCAGAAAGACAGAGGTGGAGGGCACCTGGAGTCAGCGAAAGAACGTGAGGATCGATACGGCGAGTCGGCCAGTCCGAGCACAACCATGAGAACAGAGCGACTCAACACAAAGGATGAAATCTTAAGATGATTTCATGTTTTTTTTTGTCCTTTGTCCTATGGATAACAATGGCTGCGATATAGACATGTTGTCTTAAAAACTTGCCTTTAAGATGTCGATGGTGATGAATGAACCGAGAGGAGCAGCAATAGCAGCGTGGGGGGGGGAGGGGTTCACTCGTCTCCCACAGTGGGTGAGGGGAGGGGCCCTATTTACTCACGCTATTTATATTACTCACGCAGTTTGTTTATCGCAGCTCAGCTGCTAACTAAGCAAAGGAGACTTTCTGGGCTTCTGGGATTCTACCCTCTTGCGAGTTCAGATCACATGACGTGAGGGAAAATCGATGTTTGGAATGGAGAAGGTAGATGCCTCGCTGCGTCCCTTATGAAGCTTCTCTCCAGAACACAGTTTTCACATTTCATGCTGGAACAGAAACAGAACGAGCTATTGGCCCCGCCCTGTGGTGCAGAATGTCTGCTAAGCAATATATGAAATAAATATGAAATAATTAAAGACTGGTGTGTGCATGCTGCCTTGAGCGGTACTGTGATTATGTGTGTGTGTGTGTGCCGTGTGATGGACCGGCCTCCCACTTGTGGTGGTCCCCCCCTTCCGCTGTGCTTCACCAGACTTGCCAAGACTATGTTTTGGAAGAGGGCTTACAGAAAGTCTACGAATGGGATGGGAAGGTTGGTACGCTATTCGGGCTAGTGATAATATCGCTGGAGAAATGGAAGAACGCACATATGAAACAGACGAACAGGACGTTAAGATCTCACTCTTTGGCTGAAACTAGAGTGTTAGATGTTTGGCCTTTTAACACTGGGAAGTGTTACTACAGTAAAATATTAAAATAGTAATACAGACGCTCCCTAGGTCTGTGTTAGGATATTTTGACTTTATGATGGGTAAATGTTTTTCACTTTCAGTATGTTATTCAATAAATTACTTGAGATATTCTACACTTTATTATAAAATAGACTTTGTATTAATGATTTTGCCAACTGTAGGCTAATGTGAGTGTTCTAAACACGTTTTTAAGGGAGGCTTACAAGTTGAAAAGGTTACGTGTTCTGTATTAAAATGGATTTTTGCCTAACAACATTTTTGCCTCACGATAAGTTTAATCGGGACGTAACCCCTTCGTAACCTGAGGAGAGGCTGTACAAAAAATGTAAACCAATTAACAGGAATCCACTGAAACAGTATTTACTTTGATGCAAGTGCAAAAACATATTTTGTGCCTCATTGAAAATAATATCTTGAATGGTTATATTTAGCTATTTTATTTAGTATGTAAAGGCTGGTGTGCGAAGGACAGATCTATGAACGCAGACACTGTGTAAACATAAAGTGGCATTTTAATCAGCTTGTACCGCAGCGGCACAGCGTTAGAAAGCAAGTGCGGGCCTTTAATCACGCCAAAGGCCGGCCGCAGGCAGGACCAGATTAAACCAAGTGCACTGGATGCCTCGCATTTAAGATCACGTCAGTCCGTAATTCAGAAACACCCAGATCAAACAGAAACCATGCTCAAACTGGATGCAGAGCTGCCCCGTTTTGATCCCCGTCCGTCGTCTTTCACGTGCTGACAGTTGGCTGATTTTCTGGGGGAGGGGGCGGGGGTTGCTTGTCATCAGCCTGGCTGGGGAAACATGTGACCCTCCTTGCCAGCCTGTACTGGGCCTTCAGCTCCGATCCCCCATGCCGGCATCCTGATCACAGAGCTCGTCGGTTTGAACTTTGATCTCCGTCTGTTAAATATCTGGGGCCAGACTGGACCCACACTGAGGGGGGTGGCCTGCACTCTACCAAAAAAACACACGCTTTGGGGATCCTATCCCTACTTCCGCATACACGACCAAAATGATGCTCAGTCATTTTCCATTAGTTAGCGCACAAGTCCGCTCTACAATAGTGCCGATCTCGCTGGGACTTGATTACACTCCACGTGTGTGCGTCAGTCATGAAGAAGGGATCAGGACGGCGAGTGAATAGCTCCATTTTCAGCTCGGGAGATAATTAAGCTTGAGCTAAATGCTGAAAGTAAACTGCTTCTAAATCTGACATTAAACAGCTGCAGATTTGCTATAAAATCCTGCAAGGGCAATAAATTGTTTGCAGTGGTTTAAAAGCTTGTACCCTTCTAGGATTTGACCTGTCTTGTCACAGTCCAGGTCCTGCATCTCCAGTTGGTGCCGCTGCCTTTGAGCACAGTGTGATATAGCTTTTTGTACAATGTAAAATGACCGTTAAGGAAAACCTGATTCTGCGCTGTACACTTGACTAAACTTTATTTGCAGTAATGAATGAGCTGTTCTGTGTTTTCATAGCATTTATGTACTGTTTTAATTTCACATTACCCTAACGAGTAAGGGGAGTATTATGTGGGTAATGCGTTTGAAAGCCAGGTGCTTTATTAATTATAAAATGGGGAAAATGCAGTACATATTAGCTAAATGTCAATTGTAACGCAAAGGAGCATTAAATAATATTGTACCTCATTAAATGCTTCGTATTTCTCTGCAACAGTAGATTATACGACTTTTTGGATTATAAAACCATGCATTGAGCAAATGGCTTTTTAATTTATCAAAATGTATCACTTTCCCATATTCTCATTGCTTGATTAAAGTAAATGTAATAAATATAATTTATATCATAATTACACTGCACATCTTCAGCTGTAATATGATTCTCAACATCAGTATATTGGGAACGTAAAGAATCTCAGTTCACACTGAGAGCTGAGCTATTTTGAAATGCAAAATGTCCTTCCTTTATTTTAGAGCAGTCTAAAAAAAGGGAAATGTTTGAAACCACACATGCTAATATTCATATTGGCTCCTTAATGTATGCTGAGATGCTTCCAAGAGGAAAAAAAACCCAAAAACACTAACAAGAATAGTAAGTAAGGAGGTGGATTTTTACTTTCAGTTTCAAATTAATCTTCCTGGTACCACATAAGTGATTAACTTGGGTGGAGTTTTTCTTTATACATTTTACTGTTAGAAGCTCTTGAATTTCCCACGTCGCTGTTAATCGCTCTGCTGCCTCACAAACACGGCATTATGTTCTCTGGGCATTCCCCCCCCCCCCTGCAATTTCACACAGCTACAGCAACTATAGATCTTTTACCTTTTAATATATACGTCTATCTATTCATCTTCTAACTGTTTCCCGTTCAGGGTCACAGGGCTTTTAATTACATGCGTTTCTCATTTAGCAGATGATTTTCCAAAGAGCAGCAAAATTAACCACAATCTTTCTGGTGAAATAATAACCAACATGGACGGCATGTTGCATAGATCTGACCTGAGGGTAACAAGGTCACTAGAGAAAGCCACTAATTCACAGAGCAGTGCACCTTTGATGCTACTAACTAAAGTGATTGTGTAAGAGTCACTGTGGGTTGGGCAATAGACAGACGCCCCAGAGACGGGGACTAGAGGAAGGAACAGGGATTTTATTTGGGGGGAGAAGGGGTGGGCTCAAGGAAGTATAGTGACTGAGAGGTAAACATTCTCAGCATTGCATTGTGTTTGGCGTAGGATTTCATAATAACAAAAACACAGGCAGCCGATGGCCTTGACAGTCAATAGATCACGCCAATAAATTTATCATTTCAGGCAGAGATGCCCATTTCAGCACATTTATCATTTCAGGCAGAAATGACAATTTCAGTACATTTATCATTTCAGGAGGAGGGAAATCGGCACGGCCATAGTAAGCTTGTGTGCAGATAGGTCTGTCTGGGATTGGTGAAAAATATCCAGTTGGTCTCCACAAAAATGCCACTGAGGATGGAGCAGGACTGGGCGAGTCCTGTGACTTTGGCTCAGCACAGAATTTCATAATTTCTCTCTCTCTCTATCTCATTCTGGAAGTGTTACTCCATTGGGAGTTGGTTATCCACAACTCATTACTGTGTAATAAATTAACTTTTCAAAATCGGAGCCGGAACACAAATGTGCCTGGGATGTGTATGCAGTCCCGATGAATCACGCCAGGGGGTTTTGCGGGGGGGGGGGGGTGGGGGGGGGGGGGGGGCGTAAACAGACTGCGGCGGCCTCCCATTGACTGTCTGTCAATACGGCTTAGGGTAACGCTGTCCATGTGAGCCCCGTGACGAGCCCCCCCCTCCCCCCACCGAAACCTGGTGACATCGACCTTGGTGAACTTCACAGCTGAGATATCCTAATCAGAGCAGACGAGCGTGACAGTTTGGGGCAAGACGGCACTCTGGAGCTGTCTGACTCGCAGACGCATGCCGGGTGTGGACGCTCGCCGGCCCGTGGCAGGCGGTTATATCAAGGAGCCCATGGCATAGCCGACTCTTTATCGTCTGGGACACCGCTGCCAATTAATCCACTAATGTTTATTGAAACGGATGTGCCCGGTTAAATGACTGTACATATCAAAGAAGCCATTAATTTCTCATTCTATATACAATCTTCTTGTTTCCTTAATTAAAATTCATTGCCATCTGCCTTTCCCTTAACTACCCCCCCCCCACACCCCATCTAAAAGAAAAAACAGAATCCTTATTTTAGCCAAGGAGCACCAGCGTTTCCCATCCCAAGTCTTTCTTCCTTAATCCTTCGTTAGCTTCACGCCGGCCGTAATGAGAAGGCCTCTTGTTTTGTCAGCATGGCTGTCGCTGATGCGCCTGGCCGGGGGCGGGCTAGGGGTGAGTCCCCCTTTCCATACTTATACTTCCCATGCGGTTATGCTAGCGGACGGCACAGTCACCACGAAAGGCGTTGCCTCCCAGATTTTTCGGAAGGCCTCTGTGGCACCGTTACCATGGTTGCACTTCCTGTCCTTCTGGTGACTGGCTCTCAGTTTTCGCTTCGGCTCCATCCGTTTAGTCCATGAGGGTCTAACCTAGAAGGTGCCTCCGAAGCCTTCTGAGCTCCTGCGTCTGGCACAACCCGGCATTGTCGAATAATGGAAGAAGCATCAGCCCAAGAAGTATTTCGATACCCTGCTGCATACCACAATGAAGAACGTTTTCTTTTCAGTTCAGGCAGGAACAGCCCACCCCCCATCTCTTCCCCTTTTGAATTATAAATTTTTTTTTCAATTTTTCGAGAGATGGATTGCTGAATGGCCGGCCTGACGGCGTCGTTCAGCACGTGAGGCTGCAGCAGTTTTGATCCACGCGGCGAAGTTCAAATATGTGTATAATAACACTTTTAAAAAATGGCACCCGAGTTGTGGCCACTGTATCGGGGGTCCCAGTCATTTATCACCCCCTGTCGTTTCAGCATTAATCTCGCTTGGCCTCTGAATTGCCAGCCATAATTACCACCTCTTTCATCTGCGGTCGCGGCTGTTGGGAGAAAAGCGTTTTTCTGAGGAATATTTTTAGAATGTCGTCACTGGGTTCGTTTCGCCGCTCTGGTGGAGACGATGCTCTGCTACTCTGCAGATGGCTTTGCGATGGGCCCCTGGGGGCCCCCGTCCTCAGCGTCCGATCAGCCCTTTTCCACGTGGCTCAGGGTGGGAAGGGGGGCGGAACGGACCCACCCCAGGGCGGAGGTCGAAATTAAACAGCAGTACGTGACAGAACAGTCATTTATTAGCTAAACAACTGGCCGGCTCATCCGATCTCACTTTATTGATTTTGGTGTATCGACTTCCTCTGTACTGCATGGGGACAGAGCAGTACTTTACAAAGCACCACATGCACGTCATGCACAATCGCATCAGCAGTAATGTTGGCAAAGCCCCTGTGCCATTTCCAACTCCTGATTCGCTGGCCTAATGGTTGTTAACCAATCACCAGTGCTCTGCGCCCTCATTGGCTCCCCTGGTGATCTCAGGGGCTTTGGAGTCGGCGCATTACCTCACACTTCTGGCCTGCTGTATTAGATTTATCCTGACAGCAGCTGGGCCAAAATGGACGGGGTGAGGTGCGGGGGGCAGGAAATGACATCTGTCGCCCGAGAAGGATGGATGGGATGATATGTGGTCACAGGGGCGTGTCAAGGAGGTCAAGGCTGCTCTCACCTTGGCGCCCCCCCTCCCCCATATGGTCTCTCCCCAGTACCCAGGGGAACCAATCAACTTCATACACTCTTCATAATCTGCGTAATGGCTAATCAGATATCCGCCCCCCCCACAACATCCCATTCATAATTTGTCATGGATGTCTGATGCATTGCTGTACTCAAATGTGTTTCAGACCTGAGTTGCACAGTTGTCTTCATTGTCTTCAAGATGGCAAGGTGCTTATCCAGCTTCATCTGATCACCTGCACATGTCCACACTGCACATCTTTAAATGCACCCCTGCATCTGTGCAGGTGGAGCGTGAAAAGCCTTCTCCTCTTTCTTTATAAAGCCTCACTCTCTCTGATCTCATATTAAACATAAAGGGAAAATGACTGTATAGATAATATATATTAGAATTAATAATAATAAAGCATAAAGTATTAAATGAACTAGGATCAGATTGCTATTCGCACCATGCCTTGAAAATACAAATGTAAGTTGTATCTTTGTGAAGCCTCTCCGAACATAAGAATAAAGGTTTTATTGAAGGGTGTCTTCGCGATGCTAACAGTGCGCGGCAGGCAGACCGCGGAAAGAATTCGTATCGTTCTTTTTTTAATATTTCGGGCAGTTCTTCAGCTGCCACCTCCGCGCCTCATCTCCATTAAAGACACTGCTCTATCTACCTCTCTCCCCCTAAAATACCCCGTTTGAATTTATCCAAAGGTCAAAATTTAATTAAATAGGAGAATTTCAACGAGTGTCTCTTTAAACCTTTATAGACACGTCGGCTGCTGCGAATTAAATGCTTACTGCACATATTAGACTCATTAAAGATGGGATGGTGCAGCCCGTGTTATGGATGTTTTTATACTCGGGAGATAATTTGTTCCCGGCCAGCGCAACATTTCAGATTACGACCCCTTTAACCAGCAGTTCTTTTATCCCGAAAAATCGTATCGGCCGTAAGAAGCGACAGAAAATATCACATGCCACTTCTAACATCTGTCTGGGAATAGCGGCGACCACACAATACCATGGCACGCGTGACTGACCGCGAGGCCGCCAGCGCTACGTGACACGCGCTCATGCGACACAGATGTTTGTGTGCGATGGAGCGTCTGAGTGGGAATCGGCGCGTGCCGCATGGAAAGGGCGCCTATGTGTGTCTCTGTACCGCTATCTTTGAATCTGACATGTATTTATTGCACGAGTCTCTGCAAGTGGTACTCTTACCGTGTGTCAGCCACGTGCAGTAGGTGGCCTGTCTGAATATCTATGTTGTGCCTTGATACTCCTGCACAGGTAAGGCTGCGTTCAGGAACGCGGGCTGCGCTGCTGCGAGGACGAACATTCACATGTTTTTGTTTGCCTTTTATGCATGTGCTTTTGTATGTGTGTGTGTATGTGTATGTATGTGTGTGTGTGTGTGTGTATGTGTATGTGTGTTCTTTCCTACCCCCTACCTCCCAAACAGACACTAACGGTGGCGCACAAACAGTAGGGGGCACACTTACTCCGGTGCAAAGACACTAGGGAGCACACTTACTTTGGCCCACAGACACTAGGGGGCACACTTACTCTGGCGAACAGACACTAGGGGGCACATTTACTCCGGTGCACAGACACTAGGGGTCACACTTATTCCGGCCCACAGACACTATTTGGACACACTTACTCTGGCCCACAGACACAAGGGAGCACACTTACTCTGGCACAGAAATAGTAGGAGGCACACTTAATCTGGAATACAGACACTAGGGGGCACACTTACTCTGGCCCACAGACACTAGAGGGCACACTTATTCCAGCGCACAGACACTAGGGACCAAACTTTCTCTGGCCCACAGACACTAGGGACCACAGTTTTTCCAACGCGCACACACTAGGGGGCACACTTATTCTGGCGCACAGACACTAGGGGGCACACTTACTCTGGCCCACAGACACTACGGGGCACACTTATTCCGGCCCACAGACACTAGGGAGCACACTTACTCTGGCACAGAAATAGTAGGAGGCAAACTTGACCTGGAATACAGACACTAGGGGGCACACTTACTCTGGCCCACAGACACTACGGAGCACACTTAGTCCGGTGCACAGACACTAGGGAGCACACTTACTCCGGTGCACAGACACTAGGGAGCACACTTACTCTGACCCACAGACACTAGGGAGCACACTTATTCCAGTGCATAGACACTAGAGAGCACACTTACTCTGGCACATAAATAGTAGGAGGCACACTTAATCCGGAATACAGACACTAGGGGGCACACTTACTCTGGCCCACAGACACTAGGGAGCACACTTACTCTGATCCACAGACACTAGGGAGCACACTTACTCTGGCCCACAGACACTAGGGAGCACACTTACTCTGGCCCACAGACACTAGGGAGCACACTTAATCCGGCCCACAGACACTACGGAGCACACTTACTCCGGTGCACAGACACTAGGGAGTACACTTACTCTAGCACACAGACACTAGAGAGCACACTTACTCTAGCACACAGACACTAGAGAGCACACTTACTCTAGCACACAGACACTGGAGAGCACACTTACTCCCGTGCACAGACACTAGAGGGCACACTTACTCCGGCCCACAGACACTAGGGAGCACACTTACTCCCCGGAAGCGGTCACTCTGGCTGCTCTGTGGCTCCCTGCAGCCGTCTCTGAGCTCCCTGCCTGCATTAATGAGGGAATATATTTTAAGTGGCACTCTAATGTCCCCAGTCTCCCATCATCATGGCTGCCTGTTCAAAGGCTAGCTCGTACATTTATTTTTAAATTAACCAGGCTGTTTACTGTTTGCTGAAACTTCATAGGGAGAGACAAGCTAGCCCACCCTCAGCCCCCTGAAAAAGGACACAAACCGAAGCGGTTTGCTTTTATGCAGTTTTACCCGCTGCTCTTTCAGTTGGGACCATTAAAATCTGTAACAACAGGGGATGGTTCAGAGGTCATCAAAGGCTCGGTGTGGGATTTCATTCACATCAAACACAGGCCAATGAACACCAAGGCTCGGGTGTACAGGGACTTTTGCTGACTACCCCCCCCCCCCCAGGCTTTGTTGTGTAGAGGGAGGGGTCGCGAGCATTTTCAGTCTGCATACACAGTTATAGCCTCAGTAGAACCTGAAGAGCAGTGGTTTCCTCCCGTTTTCCATGGGCTTCCAGAATCGCAACCAAACTGCTCACTGTGTCAGAGGGTCATGTGACTGTTTGTGAGCCTCATCTGGCTTACACTCCCCCCCCCCCCCCATTTTACACAAAAAAAATTCAATTTTTGAAAGGGAGGGGTGAGTGGGGGGGGGGGGGGGGGGGGGGGGGGGGAAACAAAAACAAAAAAAAGGATTTTTGTGACCCAAAAAC
>JAODKC010000038.1:21877662-21892720 GCA_026777985.1 Mormyrops attenuatus
CCTGCAGGAACACTCCTTTACTTCTGGATCCTCTTCCGGCAGGAACACTCCTTTACTTCTGGATCCTCTTCCTGCAGCATTTGTGTCATTTTCCTTCTGCAGGAATCCTGCTGGACAATTGTGTGCAAGCTTTGGAAACTGTCTTTACAATTCCCTGCGGGATTCATTAATTAATTTCCTGTAGCTATACAGCATTTTGACTTATCTGCAAGGATCAAGCTAAGTGGCTTAAATAATCATTATATTAAACACATTAAGTCAATAAGTATAAATGCTTAAAAACAAATTTTAACATCGAAACTGTTTGAGCATGCTAAGGTTTAAAACGATCAAAGAGATAAAAAAATTACGATTTGATTAATCATGTTAGGAAATTGGTCTAAAAAAAGAACAGTAACACGCTACTTAAAGCTGTCACCATTATTGCGACACAGATGCCTTCATAATGCATTATAATGGTCGGTATAAGCATTAAGGATGCTTTGTACTGCATTATAAAGGTACCTATAGTGCATTATAGATGAGAGCTTTATAAAGCTTTCCTATTGCATAATAAACATAGCTATAATGTATGTCTTTTTATAAATATTTGTAGCCATGTTGATACTGTTTTACGAATGCATTATAATGTATTATGAATGTTCATAGACTCTTATAGATATGGCATTCATAGAAAGTGTTACCAAAATATATCTTCAATTACAATTATATATATACAATTTCTATGTTATACTTATGTACATTTATTATCGATAAATTCTTCATTGCTTTATACTCAGTTATAGAAATAGAAGCACCTTGTAGCTACACCTGTAGGTCGACACTGAGAGAATATAGCTGATCTGTCGCCATGCACGTCTTGTGCTAGCCATCTGCCACCTTCAGCAATGGTCAGTCTCTGGTCACATGACTGCTTTTGGCAAAATATTTTTGAAAGACAGATTACCCTCAACCCAGGTGTAACACTGACACATACTGCTCCTAATGTCCCTTACAGGTACAAAACACACAAGACTTTTGAAAGTCCAAATCCAGCAGTCAGCGCCCAATGTCCACCAATGTTTTCTTTGTATAAAATAACTATCCTGGAAAATTTATTTCCTGCACTTAATCATGCTTAGTGATACCCACCCCAGCACACTCCCAACCCTCATACACAAATTGCCTCCTATGTTTCCATTCTATGAGAGGTCGACATTCCAGAACTTTCTGTGCTGAAAGCTGTGGGTGTCAGCATATGGGACACAGGACTCAGCACAGTCACACCGGTGTGCAGGCAGACCCTCGTTTGGCGCCCAGCCTTGCATTCGTTTGCCACAGTGACGGCATCATGCTGCCTGACTGCTAGAAAGACAAGAGTCAAATGAAGAATTTTCATCATGTGTTTGTATATTAGATCATTGTTTTGGTTTGGTTATGTAGGTAATTGATTGCTTTGGACTGTTTGGAGAAGTATTCTGTTATTTATATGTCATTTTTGTTATATCATACTAATAACAGAGAGGAAAGAGTATATACTTCCTTACACTGTAAATGTATCTTTTTAATTTGGGCATGTATACTTTTCATTATTATTCAGTTTTTATGTTTGTCTTATTTTGCTTGCTGTTCTAGTTCAGTTTTGTTTGATAAAATATTCAAATCAGCCCCATATCAATGTGAGTCTACTAAAGATTAGTACTGAAGGAAGGTCATTTGCACCTCTGTGCCCAGTTTACACCTGACCACATGCTATGATGTGGCTACACAAACTACAATAATGGAAAAAATAAATTATGTTCCTGCCATTTTTTCCACCTCTTTGATTTATTGCTGGTCGTAAAATGTGAACACACCACACATTGGGAACAGATTACATTATATTACTATTAGTAGTTTTTAAAAATTAATATTGTTTAATTTGCAGATGCCTTTTCTCCAAGGTAACTTACCACAGCATCTCATGATATTTCCCATACTTCCCATCTAACAAATAGTCAATCAGTAAATCTTTAGGGAAAACATGCACTTATTTTAATTAGCACTGTAATTTGCTGAAAGCAGAGTGAACATGCAGTTAATTTGACTTAATTAAAAGTGAACAGATATTAATATGTAGGTTGCATGAAGTACTCGTTAAAACAGCTGATTTTAATATGTATATTATGCAGAAATTCACGGCGAATAGCGACTTTGGCTGACATCAAAGAGGAGATCATCACCAGCTGACAAAACAAAAGGATTACAAATGTCGCACTTTCTGCTCACTGCATTCAGCCTTTTACTTTCGAGTCCTGTCTGTCGTGGTGCCTTTGATGCTCTACCTGCGACCAGCCACAGCACATTCATAATTAATCGTCAGCGTACACATAGTACATATCGAGACCACTTTATCCAAAATGTATGAGATTTGGTGGGAGACCGAACATGTTCTGGAGCGTAACAGCAGATATGTGAAGAGGAATCATGTTACTGTGATTTTGCTGCAGCATTTCTTGGGTTTTTAAGGCATCAGTTTTAATTGAAATTTCTTTTTTTTTTACCCATAAAGCTGTTCTCAAGTGACATATTTGGCCGTGCCAGAATAGTCAAACACTGGGAAACAGATGGTTTCAGTGGAGTTATGCTCAGTGCATGTTCCTTCTTCACTGTATCTGGTCAATTATGTGAGCCCATAATTTTTTTATGAGCTAATTATCATGGTTTAAAAAAAGGCTTTCTTAAAAGCTTCCACGCTGCCGGAGAAGTGAGAAGTTTCTAGAACTCTCAGTACGGCACAGTCAGTACAGCACTGCGGGTAATAAGAATAAAAGGAAAAGTGAAATATGCTGCCTTTGAATACTGCTGATGTTAAACCCACCTCAACAGACAAAGTAATATTAATGTCACACTCATCTCTTACTGCGGTTGCCAGTTACCTCGAATGTGCAGTGAAAGTGTCTTATTTCTATATTTGTACATTTCTTCTCAAAGAATTTGCTATCAGATCAGAATTTAGGGTTTGCGAATATGTACAAGTGTATTTGCTGTATGTCTAGCAATGTATTTTTTTCTAGTATATGGCTTGCTTATAAATTGAACAAATATGGATTGTGTGCAATTATGTTAAGCAGCTGTACACGGCAATTTACTTTGGGTAAAAAAATAGGACAGTAAAGATACGATATGAGTAGCCATGCAAAAATACAAATAACCGTGCATATCCCAAAAGGTAAGTAACAGACACAAAATTTCTACCTGCACCTGTTAGTGGATGCCTGTCCAAACCGTGCCAGAGTGAAAAGGAGTCCAGGGGATCCAGCCAGGACTCCAGCTCCCAGAAGGCCACAGGGCGTCTGTCCTACAGTTCCCACTGTGGCAATCCATAATTCAGGCCAACGCTAGCTTGGTTGCCATGGCAGCCGTCTGCTCTGTTTGTAAGCGGGAGTTTAGACCCAGGCTCCCGCGGCCTGTTGGTGTATGTGCGCTTTCTGCGAGCTGGGCAGAGGAGAGCACCGTATGCCGCGCGTGCGGGGCCCTGACATGCCTCGAAAATCCCTGCCGGTAGAATCAGTAAAAGCCAATTATTCAGCCGATCGCTTGCGCTATAGCTAGCAGATGTCCTGAATTAAAGGACTGCTTTTTTTTTAACATACAGAAAATCGTTAATTAAACTTCTGTCGAGAAAACTCGCAAAACCCAAATAGCAGAACTGCGGTATTATCTAACAAAAGTGGATTATAGCAATTTTTAGTTCGTATTAGATAATGGTTAGTATGTTCCAGTTTATGACCTGAAGACATGCTTTACACAGAATGGTCAGTGTCAGAGCAGGCCTGCTAACGGGCAGCTAACGTGTCCCTGACAACTCCCGGTTGGCCTTTGGCAAAATTTGGAACCAGAAAGGGTATGCAGGATGGGAACACTGGGGAGGCCGGGGTTCAGACAGGCTGGGCTTGCCAGCATGCGCTCAGGATGGGCCTGGGGGGGTGCAGAACGGAGGCCAGGAGGCAGGAAATTGCAGGAATTTGCATGGCAGGCCTGCCCTGACAAGCTCCACATTTTTTCCCTTTCTGGGCCTGTATGTCGGATTATTAAATTTCATCGGCGCAACTAAAGTTGCCTTTTTTATGAGTCTTGTAGGTTAGGGACCCAGAGGGATGGGAAGAGCGATAAGCACCTGGGCATGAATCACAGACGCGGCAACGCAGGAAAGAAAGCTCGCCAAATCCTGGCACTCGTAATTGGGGTTATCTGCAATCTCAGCAATCCGACTGCCGTTCACCACGATTCAAGAAGAAACAGCGGTAAAACAGGTGCTTTGAAGTTATCACATTTACAGCACGACGTGCAGGTCCTGCTGGAGGCCGCGGAGGAAGGGGGAAAAGGTCCAGGAACCTTTGTGATTTCATGCATGCAAGTGCATCAAATCATTGGTCCGTTTTCCTTCTTGCAAATGATTTGGAAAAAAAAAACAAACAGTGGGTCAGTCTGATCCCAGTGGGTATATAAAACACAAACATTCAGAGAGGGAACGCACACATAGAGTGGCATAAATCAGGCCACTGAAAAATGAAAGTTGGGCTTTGAACTGGGACAAATCACACCAAACATCCACCCAGTGCGTCTGCACCAACTTGGTGGCCAAAAGGACTGGGAGACAGTCGTCACTGTCCAGATGGATCACAGGCCGCGCACAACCCTGCTGGCTCTTCCGTCCGGCGGGGAAAAGGGTGTCGGGGAAAAAAGGGTTTAAAGCAAAATGAGATGGGTGTTGTGATCTCCATCTGGCAGGCCAGCTACCTGCAAAGGTACGAGAGAGCAACGCAAGCTGGAGCAGGAATAAATAGCCAATGACATTTCTCTAATGAAGCCCCCAACGCATCAGTTCTGGTCAGTGCTATCGTCAGATTCCTATGGCAACGGGCGAGGGCGAGTCATCAGAAACGGCAGAAGTTAATTAGGAAAATGTCACGGGCTTATAGCGACCAGATAACAACAGTCCTGCCCCCCTGCTGGTGAATATATTATTAGACATTAAATAAGTAACCTCATTACATCCCCCAGACATCTCCTGTTGTTACAGGCTTCTCTGCCGCGCTCTGATTTCGCAACCGACGTGTGCAAGCTTTGAAAAGCTAATGCTATCGATGTCGGCCTGGAGGTTACACTCGCCTGCCCAGGGTACGTTCTTTTTTTAAGACCCATTCCTGCAGATGGCCCAAAACATGATCTAATAACACAAAAAAACACGGCAAGGGAGCGTGGAGATTTCAGGGTGCAGAAAGACCATTTTCCCGAGCCACAAACAAGCCTGACTGAATTGGTAGCTAAGTAGCAATTGACATGATGGTGGAAGGGGCTCACTGACCAAACAGGCAGATTGCCACCCTGATCCATTGGCTTGCATCAATTATGTGTCAGCTATTAATAGACCCTACATGGTCACATTGCCCTCGGAATGCCTCCCTGATTTCGCCGAGCCTCAGGCACATTCCTATTCCCCCTCCCCCATCATGTACTGTGACAGCCAGAGTACCCAACATTGCTACACCAACGGGTGCTGGTTCCAGCCCATTTCCACAGCCTAACTGCTCCAAGGAGTGCAGTAATTTATTATTGGGACTGTTCATCCCAGGGAAGTTACCCAAACGGAATATGTTATTAGGATATAAATAAGTAAGCCATATGTTTTCTGAATTTGACCTGTATTATTTGGGTTCAACTTGGATTGAATGAAGAAGACAGATGGGAGAGAGAATGGGCTTGATCAAAAGGCCTTGGCTATGTGGTATTATTGTCTTCATATTTTTGTAATCATCGGTAATAATCGTGTCTTTTACATGACTGGCAGGCTTATTGACGAGGACAGGCCAACAATGAGGTCTGGCAAATTCTCTCCTTCCCTAGTTACATGTACTGCATTTAATGGATGCATCTAATATTTAATAAAGAGAACTTATTGATTTTGTATCTTATTCTATAATTGTATCTTATCTATATTTATTTTCTTTGTAAAACTTCTTGGCAAAGAGTAGTCTGAATATGAAAACTTAGACACAAATAATACATATATGATACAGACTCCAAGGACAGCAGTGAAGCCTGGCATTTCCTCAATGTAGGGTAAAAATGTGCTCTCTCATTAAATAAATATCAGAAGTACAAAAGTGCTGTGTCGAAGCTGGTTAAGTACCAGAATAAATCAGAGTAAATCCAGTATCGGCGTGGTTCTCCAGGATCTGAGTCAAAATGGCCCTCAGTTCAGTGTGGTCTCTAGGGGTTTTCACTTTGTGTTAGGAGATGCTGAGCTCCATCGTAGGCCAGGTGAATGAACCCTCTGATGTCATGAACAAAGCAGTAAACTGCCGGCACGCAAAGCGACGCGGGGAACAGTTCAATATT
Organism: Mormyrops attenuatus; assembly: GCA_026777985.1. NCBI lineage: Eukaryota > Metazoa > Chordata > Actinopteri > Osteoglossiformes > Mormyridae > Mormyrops > Mormyrops attenuatus. Next base: position 21,884,026 of record JAODKC010000038.1, read on the forward strand.
TAAAGGTTGGGTTTTGTGCATTGGAAGTGGAGATTGGATTGGAGGGAAAATAGAGAATTGGAGGAAGAGGGAAGAAGGAGAGGAGTTAGGAGAAGAAGGTTTCATGCCTTCGGCTTTGTCTTTGTTCGTGCGCTGACCCAGGACCTAAAGGGCGTCACATTAACTCCTTTAGTAAAATGCAATAAAGAAAATAGCTAGCTGCATAACATCGGGACTGATGTCCATAGGATATTTTCTGTAGACTAGGAGAATTTCCCCATTCATTCTGAAACAGTCAGCAGCAATGCACCATGGGAATGCCTAGAAGGAAAATTTTCATCCAATTTTATAGAAGTATTTTCTTTTTAAAAATGTAGTTATCGAGTTCACCATTTCATTATGATGTCCGCATCAGTACAGGAAAGTTAAGCCGGGTTAATTTCCTCATCGGACTCCCCTGGAAAGTCACGCTTGGCCTTTAAGTCGCATAAAAGAGCAGCAGTTGGCAGCAGTCTGCCATTGTCTTTCTCACCAGAATGACCTTTCAGGCACTTAGGTGGACAGATGAGCCTGATTGCTGGGTTTAATTAGTGCAGATGAGAAGCTTTTTGCATTCTTGTTCTTGGATTCTCCTCTATCACGGTTATGTAATACAGTGTTTCGCAAACTGTACAGTCCATGTTTTTGCTCCCTGCCAGCTCCCAAAAACGTGGACTGTCTGGCAGGGAGTAAAAACGTGGACCGCTGGGGGGATCCCAAGGGCCGGGTTCACAAACACTGAACTAATGTATTTAAAAGCATTATGAGGATAATAATGACTGTCTGCTGAACCATAGACACAAAATAAACTAACCTGATGAATAATATCTTATTACTCAGGACCAGGAATGTCATAAAAAATGACATTTTGATACAATCTATCGAAACATTAATCGATTACCTTCACTCATGAGCCAGTTTCCTGAGAATTTTCAACATGCTGGATGAGATATAGACCCATGAGAATAAGAAATATTGGCGACACTTTACTTAAAGCAGTCGGCATAATGCATTATAGATGCCTTCATAATGCATTATAATGCATTCATAAAGCATTATAAACATAGCTATTAATATTTATAAATAGGCATAACATTACAGCAATGTTTATTGTACATTATGAGTGCGCCATGAAGCTCTCACCTATAATGTACTATAGATACCTTTACAATGCAGTACAAAGCATCCTCTATTCTCATACCGACCATTATAATGCATTTTGAAGGTATCTATAGTGCAGTATAGATGCACTATAGATACCTTGTTCTCTTTGCTGTCTGTTTTGTATTAAAATGTTTGATATTCACACCTCAGTCCCAAAGAGGGCCATTGTGTAAAAATAACAAAAAAATAACAAAAACTGATTGATTGATGGCTTAAAATGCAGCTTTAATCTCATCAACATTTTAACCAAGAAACTGTTCTACCCAGTTAAAGGGATTTGACAGTAATTCAGCATTAAGAGGATTAATGCTTGTAAGTCAACTAGACAAACCTCTAAACCAAATTTATTTACTGACAGCAATTCTAATTTAATGGCTTCTTCTAAGAACATATAGAATTAATTAATTTAATGAAAAAAGATGTCACCAGGAACACTCAGACTCTGCGTTTTGATATAAAGACCCTCAGAACAGACATAAGAATGTGATAAGGTTCGAGAGGGTTGGGAGTGCAACTGGGGGGGGGGGGGTATTGACAAGGTTTCCTTAGCTACTACTGAATCGTCACGTTCATGTTTGATGTGAACAGGCCAGCCATTGGCCTCCGCTCAGTAGGCAAACAGACTAATCATTACCCTGAGGGCCATGGGACGGCGCTCTGGCTTTACCTGTGCTTCCGGAGAATCTTGCTTAAACAACCTGCACAAGTCTCTCCCACTGTGGGGGATCCTCAAACTCCGGGGGGCCCATTCGATGGGGATGCCTCCACAAATACAGCCATGGAACCGCTCTGGCCGGCAGTCCAAACAGGACCCTGCCGCATCAATGTTGCCCAGAGAGACCCAGTGAAAGGCCAAAACAGAACACCGGCTGATTTAGAAGCGGGAGAGGTGTCCAAAGACCTCCCAGGGATTTGCGGACATTTTTAAAACGCATTTAAAATATCTGTTTTAAATACAAATAGCATTAAGTTTCAGTGGGCGTGGCTTTGTTTTAAAAGTGACTCTAAAAGCAAATACACACTGTCTGAGCAGTATTGCTGTTGACTGTCGCCGTTGTTGCTTGAGACTGCAGTATTTCAGCTAGCAAATCACGAATGACCTTGGTGATGCTCCATTTTCAGACCGAAATGCAGTTCAATGTGATGTTTTAATACTGAATCGCATGTCGGTAGAAATGACACCCTAGGTACAGGCATCATGTGTAAGGTGTGACTGTAGAGAAAGGCCCCCCAGCCCCACAAACCTCTCTGGATAACAGATTACTGAAAATGGATGGGAGGAAATTACCTCAAGTGTCATTGCTAAGTTCACATCAATTATCATCCTGCTTAGAAAAACTGTGTGTAATTTGAAGGTTTCATTGCCTTTTGTCTACAAAAGAAATGATTATTCATGTATTACAGACAATGCTGATCAGTGGTTGTTATGGATGTTGAGGGAATGTGCTCCATTTTTATAATAGTAATATGAAAAATAACTAAAAAGCTGTTTACCTTACAGAAAAATGGTGGAGTCACCTCGTAATGAAGGTATAGAGCTGATCCTGTCTGATCTGTGTGAGGAAGATGGCCCTCCGATCTGTGTGAGGAAGACGGCCCTCCGATCTGTGTGAGGAAGACAGAACTCCAGTCTGTGTGAGTAAGACAGCCCTCCGATCTGTTGGGCAATCGTGGCTTGCCGATTAGCCCCCAGGGTCAACCTGGGGGCTTGGCGGGGGGGGGTATTTCCTAATTCTCTTTATTCAGCTTCATAAAAGGGACAAATAAATTAACACTGTCAAGCTGTGAAGGAGATCTGTGCCATATCACCCAGTTAGCAAGGACATACGACAGCACAGTTATTTATATGATGGACCTCACTTCTTATTCTTTAACGGTTATATCAAGAGTTACATATTGAAAGAGAGCCATGCCCACATTTTTTGATTCACCTTGGAATTTCCCTGGCTGCCCCCCTCCCCATTTTAGGTTTAAGCAGTAAATAACTTAGGAACTAAAAATTGATGGTTTGCTCCCATGCCGGCTGAAATGATATTTATTTCACTAGGTATGTGGGAGAGAAACCGCGCGTCTTTGCTGGACTCCCGGGGGCCCGCTCTCCTCATAATGGCGCCAGAGAAACAGTACAAAAAAAAGGCAGGCCGTCCCATGATCGCTCTGTCACTCTTCTGCCCCAGACGGCACCTGCGATTGCTGCGCCGATAGCGCCCGCCTCACGGCCCAGGGAAAGGGCACGTCAGTCTTAGCTCCGCCTGTCCTTCATTTTTGACGGCAAGCTTTATTCCTCTCTGACGTCCTCCCAGACGGCAACGTCTGGCAGGGTGACGTGCCCAGTTGCACTGTGGAGCTGGGCACTTCCCTGGAATAATTCTAAGCTTACGGTCCACACTGTACTGCAGATCATTGAGCTGTTTTCACTTTAATGATGCGTATTACACATGGTCCCAAAAATCTCAGCCAGCAACCTTAACCTCAGGTCCAACATCTTTACCTTGTATGAATCAGTAAACAGTGATATGGTGAATCAGGAATAGAGAGCTAACTGCTAGCCCGAATCCTCAGGTTGTCAGAAGCATTGATTATGTCCCGTCTCTTACAGAAGCCAGGCTTACCCCATCACACCATTCTTTAAGCATCGAACAAACGTTTCAGAGGTTTAAATATACATCTCAAGTACTCTGTAATCATGTGGTGGTGCATTTCATGATGTCAAGTTGACTGTTTTGTTAGCATATTATCATCACAAATGATGCCTGAATAAAATATAAAATATATACAATCTATTCAGCCCCCCCCCCCCCCCCATTTTAGTCATTGATTAAATCGGAAAGGCTGGAAAATCATCTAAAATGAATATGTGATTACATAAAAGTCACGAAGAATTCTGCAGCTGATTTTGAAGGTGGTTCATGTTAGGGGTGTGTCCCCGCAAGCTTCAAAAGCTGTTACGAACAATACAGTTCATTTACCTTGGAGTAAATTGCTTTCTGATGTCTATGTTTGAGTTGCAACAATAACAGTTTTTCAACCTGAAGACACAGAAGTATTTCAATGCACGTAACAGCCATTATATAAGAGATTTTCTATTTTGGGTTATGCTTGCATACTTCGGATTCTGTCGATACATTTTGTCTTCCTCTGAGAAGTTCCTTGGTGTCTCTTGTTGACATCTTACCGCTCAACCAAATGCACATACAGCCAGCGTTTTGTGTAGTGTTATCAAGATGGCTAAATGTACACGTGTACTCCTATCCTGTCTCCTAAAATCTGTAGCCCTGTACTGCAGAGGATTTATGTCCGTTTGTATTTATTATTATTAATGAGTTTATAATAAAACTTTTCTTTGTATTCTCATTCATGTCATATTATCGGCCTTAAAATACGCACGGGAAGAATGCAATGATATATTTAAGTGTCAGCAATTTGGGTATTTGGTAACACTTTACTTAAGGCCATGTTTTTAGTATTTTATAAACACATTCATAAAGCATTATAAACAAGGCTATACATGTTTATAAAAGGCATAACACATAGCCAATTTTATTATGCATTATGACTGTCTCTCATCTATAATGCACTATAGATCCCTTTATCTATACCGGGGATTTCCCCCACAGCTGCTGGCAGTGAGTGCCAGCATATGGGTGCGTGCATGAGCCAGTGAGGGAGGGAGCGGCGCCATTTAATTCCGTCACAGCGGAGTCACATCCAGACTTTGTCTTTTCCACTTCAGCAGCTGGCGGTCTAAAGGCCGAACTGCAGGGGTTTTGCGGTGCGCGTGACCCGGCACCGGCCCCGTGGCCGCCTGCCGTCCCATCCTGCACTGCTGTGGGACAGCCCCACCCCCCATCGCCCACTCCCCAAGATCACCTACTGTCCCACTTTGCTTGTGGAAAGAAAGCTGATGGATTTGAATGGACAGCGTCTAACCTTTGCCGCTGTGGTTTGCTGAAGCCGTATCGCGTGTGGGTATTCCGCCTGTAAAGACATAAAGCATAGCTTAGCCACGCATTTTACAATATCCAATGCGAAACCAGGAAATGCAGGTTGAGACATATTTGAGCTTCTTAAGCAGGTTGATACAGAGCGTCTGCGGTACTTCAGGTCTGTCGTAGGGTTCGGAAAGCGGCATGAAATGTGCTGACGGCCATTTTGTGAGGGCATGGATAGTTGTGGCCATTTTGTGTGGGGGAAGGTATTGGTGGGTGTAACACTCGCCTATCTGCAGAAGGTCAGTATATATTTTGTGTTGTGGGGGACAGCAATCAGTTAGCATGTATTTTGCTTGGGTGAGACCACACGCCGTGAACATTTCATTTACTCCAGACCCAGCTCTAATTTGGCCACTAAGATGTCAGCAAGAGACTGGTGCCTCTGCCAATCGTGTCTGACATTCCCATTCGCAATTTCCCATAATTCTGATGGTGTTAATCCACAACCCACTGAGAAGAGTACCGCTTAACGTCTATTCCTTTTTGCTGTGCTGAAAAGCTGTCAAGGACCTGGTAAGAAGTAAAAACCTTTCTTTTCGTTGCTTTTTGATATATCCTCCATCGAGGAAATTCATCTTACAGTACGGTAATTTACACAGAATTTATCCTAAGTTGCCTGAATGTGAGACACTGCATATTTAAACCATCCGCTTAGATATGTAAAAGAGTCAGTATATGACATAAGATAAAAATGCCACTGCAGATACTTGTGTGTAATTCTGAATATGAATTTAATTTTGTATTATAAACAATCCAATGCTGTGTTTTTAAGGCGATCAATTGGAGCCATTAAGAGCAGCAGGGGATGGTAATTTAGGTTATAACTGAGCTTTTGTTTGAACCAAATCATAAATGAGTGCATTGCCTCGTTTGCTAATTGTTTATTTTTCTAAATCTTTCAGGACTCCTGTGCCGAGAGCTGGGAAGCCTGCATTTTGTGTTTTCACGGCCGCTTTCTCAAAATTGAATGGAGAATGGAGTAAAACGCAGGCGATATCCATTTCAGAAGCCTGGCTGTGACAGTGTAATCATTACTCACTCACAAGCTCCCACAGCAATTCTGGAACACGCAAAGACTCTCACTTTAATTTTGTTTTATTTTGACGTCGCCCGGAGGCCTGGGCCGCTGAGGTTACCTTTGGTTTGCTCGTGTTAGATTACATCAAACTGCATTTGTTTTTTTCTTTTTCCAAACAATTACGCTGTGCAGAGCGATGAGCTGCAATAGCGCGGTGAATCAGCGACAGAGAGTATTTCTCCCAAATGATGGCTGTGGTCTGCTGGCTGAAAAGTGAGCACGTTATGCGTAAGCTAACGGTGCCGTTTCTGCTAACGCTAGCGCTCATCTTTGTGAAAACAAGTCTTGAAAAATCATCTGTTAGCAGGGATTGGCAAAGCATATGCATTTGTAAAACTCCAGAAATTATCGTGATCTTTAGCATGACCTTAGCGTTATGGCAACTGCTGTAGCATAGCAACACAGAAACTGATGAAGTCTTTTTCAGAACATTTCAATAAAACGTCACTAAATAAAAATCAGAATGGTATTATTTAAACTGTCGGTGTAATTTTTTATATTTCTATATTTATTTTCTGAATGATATATCATTTGTATTTATAATCAATATAATAAAAAAGTTGCCACCGATACAAATACATAGATAATTTATAAATAGTTTTAGACTATGATAATGGATTACTAATAAAACGTCTTTTAATGTTTGTCAAATTCATTCTTACTTAGTATTTTATAATAAGCATTATGACAATTGAAATTGGTTCCTAATTAAAATTTAATTTTAAAGAACTACAGAATGTACAATTTTATTTTCCTGACAATGTAACTGTTACCTATATATGTTTGTGTGTGAGAAATTCTGAACTATACTTACATTTATGGTGAGTTTTATAGCATTGACATGGTGTGTTTGGTGTTTGTTCTTATTTTAAACTGTTGGGCATATTAAATATTCTTTTATCAGTCTAATTGTAGGGAGAATGTGTTTTTAAAAATGGTGCTATCACGACCCCACAGAGATAAAAGCATCTTTGAATCTCTACCCATCTGTTTGAACATGAGGCGAATAGGATATTTTTCTTAGCAAATCACCGCTACCTCCCCAATTCAAGAACCCAGCACCCAGATTACGGCTCCTGGAAGCGGTTACAGGGCTCTTTAATTATGTACTAAGTGAGCATCAATTATTTCTAAAGAGAATTAATTGGTATTTCTCTCTTGGTAAAAATTTTAAATCTGGCTTCTTCTGGTTTGCTTCAATCCACACTCGGTTTTGAGCAACCCTGAACTGAACTGAAACAAACAATGCATTTTATCTTAGCATGGAATAAAAACAATATTCTTATTCAGCACTGAAAACAATGGATCCAGGGCATACTTTTCAAAAGCAGCCATAGTGCTTTACCTAACAAATTATTATTATTATTTTCCTGAGTTTAATGTGTGCAACTTCAGATAAACAACAAATGAAGTGTTATTGTCTCCAATTCTTGTCCCTAAGGCCAATCAGTCCCATTCATTTGTAAGAGGAGAGTGGCAGTAATCTCCCTACACAATAGCCGTAATAATACATCCAGTCATTTTGAATGATTAGGGTAAAAAGCTTCAATAACCAAACGCAGATAACAGTTGCAGACAGATTTTTTTATTATAATCTATGCAAAGGTTTGCTTTATGGCAGTTAGCCTATGTATTATTTAATCATGAGAGAACATAAAGATTTTTTTTAAAGTGGCCAATCAGTTTAAAGTTCCCTGACAGAGTTTAGGTTGAGACCACGTGTGACTGTTTTTGCAGCTATTTTGACTGGCTAGCAAGCTCAGCTCAAATTCAGTTGTTCTGCAAGGAAGACATCACTGGTTGCTTTTTTTCCCCGTGACTCTGGTTGGGAATCTTCCGAGATTAACATTCATCTAAGAGCGTGCCAGTTTCCACATTCAAATTCTGCGCCTCATACATCCCTCAATGAGGAAAATCCAACCATTTTGTATTATGAATATTAAAAAAACTCCCTTCAAACAAATGCTGGGCATTGTGTTTTCCGAGTCGACAATAAACACTTACCATTTGAAAAGCTTTGCAATATCAGCGAGGAAACAATGGACAGCTTCCTTTGTTTTGCTGTCAGATTACCTCCTGCATAAACAGAAGATTTATTTTTTTTTCCTTTTCCCTCGAGCTACAGAATGACATCCTCGACATAATCACCAAAGAGGCCAGAGCTGTCATTACCTCTGCTAACATGCGAGAGAAACAACGGCAAATAAGACACCTAAAGGTGACCAGGTCAAAGAGGGCCTACAGGATGTCGTGGATCCTCGGTGACCACGGTTTGTTCCCTGGGTGACCACGGCAGGCACATTCTGCCTCGCCCCTAATTCCTTCTGTCAGCCCATAATCAGGTCGGTTTCACATAATGGCTGATTTGTTTAAGCTGCAGACACAACTGCAGCAGGCGCGTGATGGGGGTGATGGCGGGGGCTGGGGTGTGTGGGGTGGGCTC